>JAOVYX010021410.1:0-15796 GCA_035668315.1 Drosera spatulata
TCTCCCTTGCCCAGTAGCTCTTTGTCGATTCTGTCCAACACGGGATCATCCTTCAAGAATTTTCGAGCAAACACTGCCCCGCTCTCGACCATCTTCTCGAAATCCTTCATGGAGAGCACGTGAGGGTGCTGTTTAGGAGGAGTGTCCCAAGCTATGTAATGAAGATCGTGCCCTATGGCGAAGTCACGAAACTCCGGAGTGTTGCAGATTACAGTGTGAAAGTAACCTTCAGGAGAGGAAATGAAGTTTGTATAGTACAAAAGGGTGGTTCTTGGGAAATTGTTCCATCCCCATATACAGTATTCGACAAAGGATCGCGTCAAAACCACCCACGCTGATCCTGGGAAAAGATGAGGGGAATGATGAGAAAAGAGTGGCCAGATAAAAAACAAAAACTTGTTGATTTCTTCAAGCACAACAAGAACAAATAGGCAAGTCGCAATTCTGTGGAGGATAGAACTTATAACTCACCAGTAAACAACTTGAAAGTTGTAGGAAGAGATCGCCGCTGGGTAGTAACAGCAAGATCAGATTTTCTAGAAAGGTAAAGACCAGGATCAATGATAATTGGCTTTGCCCTTTGGTTTCTGTAAAAGCAGATTTCATTTTGAATTAGACATATGAAAATGAAATGATCAACTAAAGAGACAGTCAAAGTTCTCAAACTTACAATTTCCAACCCGCCACCATCCTTGTGTTTTCAATAAAATTAAGATTTCTGGACAAGTTCGAGAAAATATACAATATATCTGCAACAAAGGGATGAAAGATGAGCTTTTTTGGGTAAGAGGATTGCCACTAGTCATATCATTAGGAAGCACTTGAATCTAGATGCACATGAATCATAGAAGAGCTCCCATATGCTAATCAAAGTTATCAGGCCTAGGCGGAGCCAGGCGATCGGATCTTCTAAAGCCTAGGCGGATGGCCTAGGCGATTAGGTAATGGCCTGAGGAGGAAACATAATTTGTTTCTAAAATTTTGTTAACTTATTATGTTAGATCATGAGAATATAAAAGAACTATCTATATAACAAAAACCGTTCATTAAATAATAATACTAGATTAAATCATACAACAACAACAAATCAAGTCTTTATTCCATCAAGTGGGATCGGCTACATGAATACTAGATTAAATCATAAACATAAAAAAAAAAAAACATATATGATATACGAAGTAGTATATAAACTTATGATTTTCTATCTCACACAAACACAACATACAACTTATAGAATATGAAATGAAACCATACACAAACTTTGCTTTTATTTGGGACTTCATTGATCTTCTATCTAAAAAACATAAAATATATATAGAGCACGCCGTTGGTGCTGCAACAGCAGCCAATAGACTGCTGCTGAACTATATTTTTTCTTTCCATGAACTGCATCTTATTCTATTGTGAACTGTACGATTTTTTGCCTTTGCAGCTATAATTCATAATACAACAAGATCCAATTCACGAAAAAAAGAGGTGCAGTTCAACAACTGCTGATTGCCTATATATATATATGGAAAACCTTTTGTGTTGTAAAAAACAGCCAATATCGTGTTGCAAAATCCAAAAAACATCATTTTATAGTAGGAATGACATGGATTGTGTTTGTGATACTTAATAAATCAACCTAACAGAATAAAAATGAACCATGACATCCAAGATAAGGGATTATGTGATTTTCTCTTTGCTTGATGAAATTTGTCTTTGTGTCATGGGTTGTAATAAAAGTGATACTTCTCATCTCCTTCAACGTTTTTTCTTAATAATCTTATTTGGTGAACAATTGCAAAGGGAAAAGAAAACAAACATGACAAAAACACAATTCAAAATGATGTTTTTGACTCTTACAGCAGCTTCTTACATGGGGTTACCTTTTACGCTGCAAAAGATATTTCTTCAAGTTGCGCAAGCATGAAATTGAGTTGCAATGATCAAATATAAGAGAAACATGCATGTATCTCAATTAGCTAACTCACAACTAATACCTTGACAAAACTCGTTTCACAACTAGTACACTCATATTTAGTTCTGTTCAGGACACACTCTCTTATAATACCTCGACAGGACTTCCATCATCAGTACAGGATCGTGTATATTCTCAACCTCAATCCCCCTCCACCCGAACACCCGATTGAAACAGATTTATTAGGTTCCTCAAAGGACTGACACTGCAACGCATATAGATGATAATGGACTCATTGGCAATCATGAATGCTCGTTCTAACAAAGAGTCTTACAAGGTTAAGAATGGTCTTCCATTTTATTGATGTTTCCCCAGCTAAAGATAATCATCGTCAATTTCTAACTGCTAATATTTCTGTCCCCTTTGCCCCCTTTATATTTTTGTTTCCTCTTTTGGATGATTAAACCGGAAAATTATCATAGTCCTACTTCAAATGAACCACACCTATGACATGACAACATTCAACCACAAGATGAAAATGGAAGGAAGCAAAATGAAAAACCAACATTAATACCGAAGACGGTATAAAAGTACTATGATGACCAAGTAAAAAATGGACTAACCATCTTGCGGCATGAGAGGATAATCCGAAGCACTGAGGTTTATAAACCAGTCCCAGTTCACGCTCTCCCTCAACAAAATTGCAATAGCCTGCAACGTACATGCGATCATAGTCGGACCCTTATAGGTCACCAGGTTGGATTTTGCCATCACCCTCACATTCTCCACCTCACTAAATACAGGATCAGCCTTCACCGACATGGTCAAATCCAACCTCTCCTTCGGCGGAGCCTCCAGATCGATATGCAACACATACTGATTCCTTGGATGGTACACTGCCTGCAACACTCTCAACATCCTCTGGCTATCACCTTTGGTCCCTGATATCAGATATGCAAACCTGGGCAACTCCTTTCTCCTCTCTGCACTCAACTCAATCGATCTCATTATATCCGATTCGACAAAATAATCCTTCGTATCCTCTAACCTCTCAAACAATGCATCTTCCACCTGCATCGTCTCTACTTCATACACAGGTGTATCATACAACCTGAAACGGGTTGCTATGATCAGCAGAGCGGTGACTAGCAAGCTGATAAAGAATTGTATCATCCATTTCCTATCGCTATATGACCTCACCGAGTGCACATTCGCGTTCTTCCTCGTAGCCATTGCTCTAGAAACAAAAACCTTAAGTCTTTAGGTTTACACAGGGCACTACTGATTATACGAATGATAATTCCATCATCAACTCACATTCTCTGCAATGACCACCATATTTACGCGAATATCTTCACTTTGACATGACCCAGATACAAACATACTTGTTGCAATCCCCAAGAGTTTCTATTGAACCGGATACGCAACGTCTGAGGATTTGTTACAATTGAAACGATTCCCAACCGATACTTAACCTGACCGAGTGCATATTCAAGTTCTTCTTCGCAGCCATCACTCGAGAAGAAAAACCCTAATTACTTCACAATACTGCTCAAAGGACCAACCAATGTGTTCACATTCACAATCAAACTCGGATACGTATCTACCATATTATAGTTTTAAAAACTTCGTTCGAAGATCTTCAACACGACGGGAATATCGACGCTACCAAACCCTAATCGAACACACACAGAGAGTTAACATCAGATCACAACACCCCCAAACCCTCCACCATCTCTTCTCTCCTTCACCGACAACACCGCTGAGCGCCGCATCAAATCCTGCTGCCTGCCTCGGATTTCTCGGCCAGTGGTGGATACAAATTCACCAATGGCGTCGGTGAACTGGAATTGGAAACCCTAGGAAATGTTAGAGTCGAAAGAAGCGATCAGTGAACAATTCGTGGAATGAAGATGTCCGGTGACAGAGGCGGCGGCGGCGGCGAGGTGTCGGTGGTGGGTGAAGACGCCGGGAATCGGAGTGGCAAAGAGAGAGGAGAGTCGTAGTCTTTTGACTTTTTTTTTTTTTTTTTTTCAAGGAGGGGTAGAACTCGTGAGTTGTGCCATAAATAGTCCCGCGACTAACAAGGGGGGAGGAATAAATACCTGAAATTATACGATTTGAGTCCGATCGAATTTTTATCAATTTGAATTGAATTTTTATTATTTATTTTGAGTTGAACTGAACTCGAATAGGAAAAGTTCAAGTTGAATTCGAGTAAAAAAACAATTCGAGTTCGAAACGAACTTGAATAGTTTGTCGAGTAATAATCGAAACAGAATTCGAACGTATTGGAGTCATCCTCGAATATTGTGAATCAAACTAAAATTATGGATCATTTCATAAAATATAAATTTTGATATAAATAATTTTTTCTAGTTAAATGTAAATAATTGTGCTTATAATATAAATTTATGATGTTAAACAAAATTCATGGCATACTTACTCTTCACTATTATTGTAAAATTATAAGAAATTGAAAACCTTTTCTTTTATCATATAATATTTTTGTTTCTCAAAATCCATATACTTATTTTTATAAATGATTTAACATAAAATTTTGTAAGAAAATAGTCGAATACATCAAGTTGGGTCGAGTCGAGTTGGGTCGAGTTGAGTCGATTTCGAGTCGAATTCCAAGAGTTCACGATCTAACAAATCGAGCTCGAGTTGAACTCAAGCCGAACTCAAGTGTTTGACATATCCAAAAATCGAGCATCATTCGAGTAATTTCTTATTCTCGAGTCGAGTCGAGTCGAACTCGAACTACTCATGAACACTTTGGTTCGTGCACAGTCCTATGTCACGGACAAGTTAAGTGAAGAGGTTGGGTCTTGAAGAATTCTCTAGAACTCTCCACAAATTTCATGACTTCTCCATATCTTTCTAGAGTTCTCTGGAGTTCTCCGAAATTTTCTAGAATTGCCTAGAGTTAGGAAGAATGCTCTAGAGAATTTCATATAAATATCTTGGGAGAAAGAGTCTAGATGCCAAGTCTAGAACTCTCCATGGACTTGTATATATAGGGGTGATGCCTTTTGCCCAAACCATCTCATCTCATCTCATTCTTGCAAACACAAAGCATGCATTGTAAGCTTCCAAGTGTTCTCAATACAAAGCTTGTTTCCAATTCCAAAACTCTCTTACGTTCTCAAGAATCATCTTGAGTGACGAGTTAGGCTGAACTCGAGTGAAGGAGTGAGTAACTTGAGTGCCGCACGGATAGTGAAATTTTAACCCCGTGACAGTTAGTATCAGAGCGTTGGTTTGTACGAGGGATGGATTCAAGCATTGTGACCGAGCACGGAGAGGAGATGGCCATCATGAATGTCACTATGCGTAAAGAAAGGGGCAAATCGAAGGATGCCCGAGCGGTCGTGGAGTCACGACTCTCGCGGATGAAAGAGATCGTGGCAAAGGTGTTGGAGCGGTTTGAGGATGTTATCCCTAGCAATGAGACCATGGAGGGGCGGGAGAAAGACCTCAAAGGTGAGTTGCAAGGCATCCTCAATGCTTGTTTAGACAACCTTCGTAAATAATTCCAAGAACAAATTGATGGCCTTTGTGCTACTGTGGTCTCTCTTCAAGATAAGATCAAAGTGATTCGTGAGAATGCCACGCTATGCAAGGTCGCCATAGCGAACAATGCTCCTAACATGGGGCGGGGCACTCTGTTTGATCCACCCAAACCGAAACCTTTCTCCTGAAAAAGGGATGACAAGGAACTTGATACTTTTCTCTTCAACATGGAACGATACTTTGAGCAGCTGGGGTTCGAAGATGAAGAAAAGAAGATCAAGACCGCGGCCCTCTTTCTTTCGGACATAGCGTCAATGTGGTGGCGTTGCCGCTATAATTATATTCAAGCAGGGACGTTCACCCTTGACACGTGGGAAGAGTTCAAGAAGGATCTCAAGTTGCACTTCTACCCGGAGAATGCACAACATGAGGCGAAGAGCCAACTTCGCAAATTAAGACAAACCGGCACGATTCGAGACTATGTGAAGAGCTCCACGGAGCTGCTCTTCCAAATCGGACATGTCGGAGGACGACAAGCTTGTTTATTTCCTTGATTGTCTCTAACCTTGGGCTCAACAAGAGTTACAACGACGCGGAGTACAAAACCTTGCCAATGCTATAGCAGCGGCGGAGTCTCTTGTTGAGTTCAAGAGGAACGATGCCTCACGGAGTAAGGGTTCAAAGGGCAACTTTGAGAAAGATGGAGGAGACAAGGAGGACAGAGGCAAACAACCATCCAACTCCTCCAAAAGTGGATCGAGTAAAGACGACAACCGAAGGTGGAGCAAAACCAACTCCAAGGACGCGGGGAAGTCCAAAGGAGATGTCAAGTGCTACTTATGCGATGGCCCTCACTATGTTCGCGAATACTCAAAGAAGAAGGCACTCACGGCAATGGCGGCAGGGGTAGAGGAGGAACCCGTCCAAGAGCCGATCAAGATGGGATCACTCCGGATCCTCAATGTGGTGAAGGCGTTGAAGGAGGAACCGTCTTCAAAAGGGTTGATGTACATCGAAGCGCGGATTGGGCCATACACAACCCGAGCCTTGATCGATACCGAGGCAACATACAACTTTGTCTCGTTGGAAGAGGCAAAGAGACTTGGTCTCCAAGTGGTCGAGGAGAAGGGCTTACTCAAGGCGGTAAACTCGGAGGCCAAGCCAATCTGTGACGTAGCCCATGGCGTGCGGCTACGCATCGAAGAATGAAAAGGAACGATTGATCTTTCGGTTGTTCCTATGGATGATTATCCACTTGTCCTTGGGCTCGATTTCTTGGACAAGGTAAAGGCGTTCCCAATCCCCTTTGCTAGTGCCATGTGCATAGTAAAGGATGATAGAGCTTGCATGGCCCCGGTGGAGCGACAAGGGAAGACAAAAGAGAAGGTACTCTCGGCCATGTAACTATCAAAGGGACTTAAGGAAGGGGAACCGACCTTCCTAGCCACATTGAAGGACGACGAGGCCCCTCAATTAGAAGAAGGGGTACCACGAGAAATCACAAAAGTGCTCGAGGAGTTCTCCCATGTCATGCCGAAGGAACTCCCGAAGAAACTTCCACCAAGGAGAGAGGTGAATCACAAAATCGAGTTGGAGCGGGGGACTTGGCCGCCCCCAAAGGCTCCATACCGGATGACACCCACGGAGTTGGAGGAACTCCGAAAACAATTAAAGGAGTTGTTGGATGCCGGCTTCATCCAACCCTCCAAAGCGTCCTATGAAGCTCCCGTGTTATTCCAAAGGAAGAAAAACGGTTCTCTTCGATTGTGCATCGACTACCGAGCATTGAACAAGATGACCGTCAAGAACAAGTATCCCATTCCATTGATTGCAGATTTGTTCGATCAACTTGGACGAGCAAGATACTTCACCAAGTTGGACCTTCGGTCGGGATACTATCAAGTAATGATCGCCGAAGGGGACGAGGCTAAGACGACTTGCGTAACGAGGTATGGCTCGTATGAATTTCTTGTCATGCCTTTCGGCCTTACAAAAGCACCGGCTATATTTTGCACGTTGATGAACAACATCTTCCATCCCTATCTCGACAAGTTCGTGGTGGTATACTTGAACGATATTGTCATATATAGTACCACGTTGGGAGAACATGCCCAACACTTGAGGACGGTCTTCAAGGTTCTTGAGGGCAATGAACTCTATGTCAAAAAGGAGAAGTGCTCATTCGCCCGTCAAGAAGTTTATTTCCTTGGGCACAAGATCAAGGATGGGAAGTTGCTCATGGATGAAAGTAAGGTGCGGGCTATCCAAGAGTGGGAACCACCAACCAAAGTTCCGAAGCTCATTTCCTTCCTTGGGTTAGCCAGCTACTATCGGCGGTTCGTAAAGGGGTACTCGACAATGGTTGACCCCTTGACGGATCTTTTGAAGAAGAACAAGACTTGGATTTGATCGGAGGCATGCTCGACGGCCTTCGAAGAAATCAAGAAGAGCAAGATGGAAGAACCCGTTCTTAGCCTAACCAATCACACCAAACCTTTCGAAGTACACACCGACACCTCAGGCTTTGCTATTGGAGGAGTTCTTATGCAAGAGGGACATCCAATAGTCAATGAGAGCCGAAAACTCAATGAGACGGAGAGGCGCTACACCGTCCATGAGAAGGAAATGATCGCGGTGGTGCATTGTCTTCAAACGTAGCGGCATCACTTATTGGGAGCAAAGTTCATGGTCATGACGGACAATGTTGCCACGAGCTATTTCCAAACCCAAAAGAAGTTGACTCAGAAGCAAGCGCGATGGCAAGTCTTCTTAGCGGAGTTCGACTTCGAGTTTGCCTATAAGCCGGGGAATGCAAACTTAGTGGCGGGCGCATTGAGTCGTAAGGCGGCACTTGTGGCTCCATCAAGGCCCCAAAGTACTCTCTTGGAGCAGATGAAGGAGGGGCTCAAGCAAAGATCCAATGGCGAGCAGTATGGTACAACTTGCCAAGGAGGGAAAGGCCCGTCGTTTCTGGCTCGAAGACGATGTTCTTTATACAAAGGGCAAGCGGGTCTATCTTCCCAAATGGGGAAACTTGAGGAAGAAGATCGTTCGAGAGTGTCATGACTCTCAATGGACGGGGCATCCCGGGGTGCATCGCATTATGGCCTTAGTAAACGAATGTTACTATTGACCGAATATGGAGGCAGATGTGGAGACTTACGTGCGAACCTGTCTTGTGTGCCAACAAGAGAAAATGGAGCAACGTTCGTCGGGAGGGCTTTTGGAACCACTTCCCATTCCATCAAGACCATGAGAGAGTGTTTCCATGAACTTCATAAGTGCCTTGTCGAAATCCGAGGGTATGGGTCGATTATAGTGGTAGTCGACCGTTTCACCAAATATGCGACATTTATTCCCGCTCCAAAGGACTGTAAAGCCGAAGAAGCGGCACGTCTCTTCCTCAAGCATGTGGTGAAATATTGGGGAGTTCCAAGAAGCATAGTGAGCGATCGAGATCCTCGCTTCATGGGCAGGTTTAGGACGGAGCTCTTCAAGCTTTTGGGGACGGATCTCAACTTCTCTACCAGCTTTCACCCCCAAACCGACGGCCAAAGCGAACGGGTGAATGCTTTGTTGGAACTTTATTTGAGGCACTACGTAAGTGCCAATCAACGAGATTGGGAAAAGTTGCTCGATGTTGCCCAATTCTCCTTTAACTTATAAAAGTCAGAGGCAACAGGGAGTAGTCCGTTCGAGTTGGCAACGGGACAACAACCCTTGACTCCGAATTCGTTTGCGGGTGGCTACACGGGGAGTAGCCCCGCAACTTTCAAGGTCGCTAAGGAGTGACATGAACAAGCGGAGATGGCTCGCTCCTACCTCAACAAAGCGGCCAAAAAGATGAAGAAATGGGCCGACAAGCATCGTAGGCCTTTGGAGTTCCAAGTTGACGATCTTGTCATGGTGAAACTCATTCCCCAACAATACAAGACGCTGAGGAAGGTACATAAGGGGCTCGTTAGGAAGTACGAGTGACCCTTCCCGATAATCAAGAAAGTGGGGAAGGCATCTTATCACTTGGAACTCCCACCACGATTCAAGATTCATTCGGTTTTCCACGTAAGTCATCTCAAGCCATACCACCATGATGAGGAAGACCTGGATCGAGGCATATCAACCCGCGCACCCACAGGGACGGTGACCACTTCTTATGACAAGGAAGTGGAGGAAATCATGACCGAATGAGAGATCCGGAGATCAGGGATACCACGCTACAAGGAGTATTTTATCAAGTGGAAGAACTTGCCAATGGAGGAGGCAAGTTGGGAGCGCGAAGACTCGTTGTGGCAATTCAAGGATCAGATTGAGGCCTACAAGTCCGTCACGATGAGGACGTCTACGACATAGGTGGAGGAGCATGTCACGGACAAGGTAAGTGGAGAGGTTGGTCTTGAAGAATTCTCTAGAATTTCCACAAATTTCATGATTTCTCCATACCTTTTTAGAGTTCTATAAGGTTCTCCGGAATTCTCTAGAATTGCCTAGAGTTAGGAAGAGTTCTCTAGAGAATTGCATGTAAATATCTTAGGAGAAAGAGTCTAGATGCCAAGTTTAGAACTCTCCATGAACTTGTATATATAGGGGTGAGGCCTTTTGGCCAAACCTAGCAAAAATAAAAATAAAAAATACACAACAAAAACCCCACATATTTTTCTTTCTAGGAAGTACCCCCATGTTTGTTTGTCTTTTAATGAATCTTATACTAACCTATTTGTTAAGATTTTATTGGATAATCTTGCTATGTACGTTTTTTTCGCTGGATTTGACATTTCCCATTATACAATCATTAATTTTCATAAATCAAATACTCGTTTCTCTCTCAATTAGGTTTTCCTTTCATGCATAATTATCATCCACGTTCATGGAAAAAATGAGTAACACACGAACTATATTATGGCATAAGGTTTCCCACGGCATATTTGGGTTTCACACTATTAAAGTATTAACCTCTGCTTCATAGCTCAAGAAAGCAAGATATTCCAGCTAAAATGAGATCTGTAATTGCTCCTGGATAGTCACGGCGGCTCAATAATAGCACAAAACAAATAAAGCCTCTAGGTAGGAACGTGAAAAGATTCTCGGCCGACGTAAATTGTCGCCGTAAGTTCCTCGTTGTAGTTACTTCGTCATCGTCATTAGTTCGTCGTTAGTTCGTTGTCGTAATCTTCATTTTTAGTTTGTTCGTCGTCGTCGTTATTATTAGTTTTATTGACGTCGTCGTTGTCATCGTCATTAGTTCGTCGTCGTCGTCGGTTGATCGTCAGTGTGTCATGTTGTCATCGTTGGATTTAAAAATAATTGATTTTAAAAAATTGAATATCAGATGAAATAATTGTATTTGGAAAAAATATCTCCTAATTGATTATAAGAAAACTAATGGGAATGAAATAAGAGCTGAGCACTTTTGGATAATTAAAACTACATAGAAGTACTCTTCAAGAATTCTTCCTTTAATGTTTAAATTTTTATTTATTTGCAACCGGATAAGTGGTTAGTATAGGACTAATTAGTCTTGTTTAATGTCAAATTTTAACAAACGAACATAGGACAACATTATTTCTTATACAACTAACCTAGTCCACTGAGACTATAAATCCCTGGATTATTTATCCCTCTTCCCCTACTAATTAATCCCTCATATGGAAGATTAAGTTAGATAGATGGGAATAATTATTCCTTCTTCTTGAATTGTAAAATGTTAAACAAATATAGGATAAGTGACAAAAAGGATTATGAGTCCTCCTATCTTTTAATCCCCAAAACAAACACACCTGTTGAGTTATGTGAATTACTCCCTCTGCCATAAAATAAATGCAACATTTTAAAATGTCAAAATTCTAACACATATTTTGATGAGCTTGACTTCTATTTCAAATCATATTTGATTGTACGATAATTTCAATCAAATCAATGTATATAATTTATAATACGATTAATATTTATGATAAATTTATATAAAATAATATTTAATTACCCAATCATGTCGTTCAAAATTTGTATCGAGAGGACATGTTTTTAGAGTTTAAAGAAATCATATGCCACTGATGAATAATTAAGAGGGTTTTGTACTATTTTTCCACAAAAATAAAGAAACATACAATAAAATCCATTTTTTAAGGATTTCAGTCTTATTTTCCTGATTCATCATTTTGAAAATCAAAAAATCATATCAAATAATTTGGATTTGATAATAAGAGAATCCAAAACGAAAATCAATAATCAAAAACGGTATCAAACAGGGCCTCGGTTTGTTGGCTGTATAGTTTCGAACAGCTTATGTTTGTTTGCAAACACCTTGAGTACAGTTCTTCACAATTGTTGTGCTTCCGACCATGAAAGAGAGCCAATAGATACAACAATGAAGTTTCATCTAACTGCATATTCATACGTTTCGACATCCTGAAAACTTCAGAAAATCGAAATCACGCTTTAAGCATGAGATGAAACCACATATCCTAAATCCTTAATCCAAACAACTAGAATCTGAAAGCTTAGAGCACGTACATTTCATTCTAATCATTCTTGAAATACTTTGAAAAAACGATATTACACGTGATTTTCCATTCTCTTAACAATAGAATTTACAGTTTTAGAATAAGAGCGAATTTCGCTATATCCAGTTCAGGGAATTATTCATCCTCCCTCTAATCTCTTTGTATGTTGAATACTGTTCCCCACGTAAAAGGGCAAGAAAATGAACCAAGAAATATCACCAAAGAAAAAAAAATCACAAATAATTCTCAATTGCTCTCAGTTTCTCAACATCACTAGCATAGAATTCTTCCTCATTGCTATCCTTGCAACTCCTGTAGAAAACATATCCGATGATCGAATCAATGACGACCATGACAGAGTACATGTACGCGATCAAAGTCCCTTCGATGGCAAGAGATGACAATGTCCTGTCTCCTACATAATAACTCCTCACAATCCTGTACTGAAATAGCGCCTCGACAGCCGCCAACCCAAGATTGACCTGAACAACCAATGCAAGCGCCGTCGAGACCCTTCCCTTGATCACTACGCAAGCCTTGAAAACCGACATGAATCCTACACCTTCTCCCTTCTCAATGGCCGCAATGGTGGATGCCAAGCTACATATAACAATCGTGTTTGCGAGAAGTCTTGAGTAGAAAACAGCGCCTAGGGACGAAAGGAAGAGAACCCTGTTGGGAGAAGATATGGATAGTCTTTCCAAGGAAGTGAAACCCAAGAACAAGATGGAGAATGAGGTTGCATTCGCTGATATCATGAGAAAAAACCCAAAAATTTGGGTCACAAGCAGAGGATTGTATAAGGAAATAAGCGACGATCTTCGTTGTTTGGTATGATCAAGGTGTCTGATAACAGATGCTTTTGCTAGGAGAAGCAAGGATAGTGTAAAGGGAATGGTGACGGCAGAGGAGGAGATTGTTTGAGACAGCTTGAGCCTGACGAGGGCGAAAAAGTCCGAGGAAGCAGGGAATCCGGCAGCATGGAAGATGGCCCGAACACGAGCATATATCATTGGAAAGAAAGGAAAAGAGTGGTGTTGGATCAATGCTTGAGATATGAGAAGTGATATTGAAAAAGGGAATGCAATAAAGGATGATACCAAGGTGAAGTATTGGTAGTGTTTTAGAAATGTATGGATTGATCTTCTCATAGTCTCGCCCGTCCGAGCCATTAGGATGATCGTTTTTTCGTGGGATGATCTAGAGGCAAAAGGGTGAATGATTCTTGAATGAAAAAGGATGAGTTGAGGTTGAGGTTTTGCTTGGTTTTGAATCAAGTGATGAATTGATCATTTCTTTGAGTATTTTTTGATGAGTTTTCTTTTGCTATCAAAGTGTTGGTTGTTGGAGGTTAGGAGAAAGGGGCGTAGAAAACGGTGGTGTTGGATGAATGGATTGGCTAGCTAACTAGTACTAATAATTAGCGTACTAAAGCCTAGTTCTATTGGTTAATATTTGCTTTATAATTGAAAAAACATCTAGTAACATATCTATATAACCTTAGATTTTTCATTGTTATTTCCTTTGATAACAGTAATCTTTTCGTTTTTTTGGATTATTATTATCAAATCGATGATTGATAAAATAACATAAAATAATGATTGTGTGTATATAGCGGGACATATGTTATGATCCAAACTAACATGCTACAACTAGCTAACTCTAACCTTGAATTTCATTTTTCATTCTTTTAACTTATAAGTAGGGATGTCGAGCTATGTATTTCTAAGCTCTCATCTTCTTTAATTTGAAACTGAAAAAGTATAAAAAAAAAAAACATTATAGTTAAAGTAGTTGTCATATACTAACCTTTTAATTTGAGACAAAACAAGATGGATGTGATTAAATATTTTTTAATATTTTGAAGAAGAGATAGGAAGTCAAAACCATAAAATTACCCAAATCCGATCCATCAAAATAATACGTTTTTGTCGTAATCATATTAAAGGAATCCATTGTTGTTTTCCAATTCCCTTCATTATTTATATAATGATATGATTGCCTTTTTTCTTTACCTTTCTTTCTTTTTCTCCCTAGTTCTAATATTAATTGATTAAGTTATGATAGAAAAATGAAATATATGTATAAACATGCATTCATTATGAATTTCACATCCATAGACCGTACCAAAATGAAAACTTCTCAAGGAGGTGGAGTGGGTCACCATATGGGTCATCTAAACTTGGTTTAGAAGCAAAATGGTTTAACCACTCTCTCCTCACATGGTTGAACATTTTGATAGTTTCATCCCACCAAATTCATAATTATTGCCCCAAATAATGGCTCTATAGTATGTGAACTTGATCTCAGTATTGAACCATAAGTACCATGGTTTTAACTTAAGATCTGAAAAAGTATTACGCTCTAAGCTGATGACGTAACGGCTATCAACTCTTTTCCATAACACTCGAGCATCCTATGAACAATGACTTGATTTCCTGGGCGATCTTCGGATATAGTTGGTAGTATGGACTCAGCTAGTCAAAACTAATGTCTTCTAATGTATTACCAATATATTGTACTTATAGCAACTATGGATATACCGTTTGCGGCATCTAGTCGTTTTATCTTTAGCATAGATGAGGTTATGATACAAAATTATAGAGGTGACAGGCATTCTCACAATTCTATTGTCTTTTTTGATCTGCCCTCCTTCCTTGGGAGTGTTAGCAAAACGGGATAGATATTATAATAGATATATCAACATCTGTCGATCTAAGTGATTTAGAATTTGATTCAATTTAATAGATCTCAAATTTGAATCTTGAACAATCCATATTGTTCATTTATCGTAATGATTCCAAATTCTCTTGATTAAATGTCTAATTGCTTTTCAAAGATAATCATATATAGTTAATGATCATTTCACTTGATACCAAATAACATGAAAAGGACCACGAAGTCACTCGACTGGTCCAAAACTGTAAAACCTCAGAAAATTACGATTTAATAAATATAAAAATTGTAATCAAATAATAATTCCAAATTAATAAATATAACGAAAATGTATGTTTTCTTTTTTGTAATAAATTAAAAATAAAAAATGAATGTCGTTTCAAAGTTTTGAGACGTAACGTTACGCTCATAACTTTAAAATTTGTGACGAAGTTGGGATAACTTTTATCGCGAAAAAATTTGAAAAATTATATGTTAATTAATAACATGATTTTTCGAGCGTGGTGGTAAAATTTGAGCGAAGACTGTGGGAGATGTGTGATTAACTGGTTCTACGATTAAACGGAACGGATATGCTTTTTTTTGAACTATCCCACCAACTCCCCTTTCCCTCTCTTTTTCTCCTACTATACTCACTCCACAATCAAGCCCACTAAGCCTAACTCTTCCACCAAACTCACTACACCCACTCCACCACCAACCCCACTACACCCACTCCACCACCAACCCCACTATACCCACTCCACTACCAAACTCATCACTTCTCCACCCAACATCAACACCAAGACTCCCTTACTCTCCTCTCCACTTTCTTCTGTTCTTTCTCTTGTTCTCTCTTCTCATTATTTTTATTTTGGCTCAAGTAACACAACAAGGTGGTAGAGAAGGCAAAAACGTAGTGAGGATCATCATCAGAGGAAGGAGAATAGACCGGGAGAGGGGGACACGAGCCATAAAACAAGGAAGAGTGGAACCGAGTTAGCCATACCAAGTCAAAGTCGGCTCAAAATCGTTTTAACAAGAGGGTAAAGCGCTGCGAATCTCATATCTTAGTCTTATACAGTCCATTTGTAGCTAATAAAAAAAAGAACCGATAAAAAAAAAAGGCACGGATGGTTAAAATATGTTTATGAGTTAAAAGACGAGTTATGCTCGTGAGACCCGGAAACCTATGATTTTATGTATCAAACAAGCCTAAAAC
>JAOVYX010021411.1:0-15796 GCA_035668315.1 Drosera spatulata
TTCTGGATCTAGAGGGAGACGTGGAGCCTCACGTGGAGGCTCAGGATCTCGTGGAGGGAGGAGCCAGGATCGAGCTTGCGATCCTGACAATGAGATCACTTCACGGACAGCAGACCCAGCATCTTAGTTTGACATCATGGCGTCAATCCCAGGATTCAATGTTATGATTCGAGAGTCTGGGGAGGCATCTCAGCCATCTCCACGGGTATCTACTAATGGACACTCCTCTACTAGACGATCTCATGGATCTCAACGGACACATTCAGATCCTAGCAGTCTCCTACATCCTGACATGCATTGGTATAAATTTTTTGATGTTTAACTATTCATAAGCGTATTTCATATTTTCCAATGTTTTCTAATATCAAAGTGCACATCAAAATAATTTGTAGGTTTCATCATGGTGATGTAGCCAGAAGAGCAGTGGTTTTATTCCAGGCTTTCTACGAGGAGCCATGGAAGAACTTTGGAGAGGTCCCTACGGTTTTTCGGGATCTATGTTCGGATATTTCCGGATATGTACTTAAGTTTAATTCTTCAATAATTTAGGGTTTAGGTTTTATTATTTCATTAATCCTCCCAGTTCATAATATTTATTTTTCGATTGCAGACTTTGTTTTCTTGGGATTCCTCCTTGGACTCCCAAGTTTGTGCAGCTTGGGAGGCCAAGTTGGGTGCGTGTATGCGGGATTCCGTGTACAGAGCGCGCATGGTTCTCCAAGACTGCAACGACATAGAGGCATGTCCAGTCCCTTGGATTAGTGCCGAGGTCGGTCAACGCCTCATGTATCGATATGACGTGTCCCCTGAGATCCTGGAGAGATCGAGGATTAACGCAAGAAACCGATCTCAGGAACATGCTACACACAGCCAGGGTTGTGTGTCCACCCTCGCAGTCGCTGAGCGCATGATAAGTAACATTATTTAAGTAAAAATTCTTTCACATCTTGTGTTTCATAAAATATTTAAGTATTTATTATTTGAAATAATTTTCAGGAGCTTGGCTTGAAAAGGAAGGCGACGGAGTTCGAGCTCTTCGTCAAGACCCATAAGAAGCCGGGTACTCCGAACGTGGTGGAGGCTATATTAGCGGAAAAGTCACTAGCTGACATTCCCATGGCTGACGAGACGGCTACCCGTTTTCGGATAAGAATTTTGAATCCTTCTTTATTTCACTAATTGTTACCTTTTTATTATGTTCATTTCTTTCTTTTTCTAACTCGTTAACATGAAATTCGCATTATTCATTTTTGGAGCGATTCGTTCAACTTCTGGAGTCACAGGCGGATTCGTCTATGGATCCAAAGGCCTCCCAGCAGCAGCTTGCGACAGCCGCTTCCCAGACTTGCATTGAGGTTGCACGGCCACAGAAGGGAAGGGTCTACGGTATTGGGTCGGCTGCCACACAGTTCTATCCAAAGAGCCAGCTGTCTGCGATCTCCAGGTCATAGTCATAGTCAGCTCGTTACTCTGAAGTATCTCAGGAGGCACAGACGTTGCAGCAGCAGGTTCTCACGCCGCAGCAGGCCATGGAACGGATGCAGTCTCAGATTGTCTTTTTGATGAGGCAGATGGGCGCCGATCCCAATTCTACCTGTCAGACAGAGGCTGGCGCTGATACGCCGAGGTTCCCTCCGGGTCCAGACGATGATTCCCGTCCTCCGGAGCAGCGACATCCCGGGTTAGCCGGTCATTAGTATATGTATACTTGTAATGTAATAATGTAATGTAATTTTGAAATGTATTTTTCTATTCTATACGATTTTGGTTTTTTTTTGGAGTAATTATTCGTGACATTGTAATTTTAAACAGGTATTACAGTAAATTTCTATAATTATTATTTATTTATTTTAAAAAAATTCACATTCTGCGACGGATTCCGTCGTAAAAAGTCATTAGTGTAAAATCTTTATATTTATTTTTTACGACGGAATCCGTCTCAAACTAAATTAAATTTACGACGGATTCCGTCGCATTAAAATATAATTATTATATGATTATTTAATTATTTAATTATATTAAGAAATAAATTAAATGATAATTGAATGATATCTACGACGGATTCCGTCGCAATGTAAAAACGAAGTTTGCAACGGAATCCCTCGTAATTAAATATTATTATTATTAATTTATTTAATTATTTAATTATATTAGGAAATTAATTTAATGATAATTTATTTATTTCTGCGACGGAATCCGTCGCAATGCGAAATAAATTTTAGAAATTATGTTCGCGACGGAAAAAATCAATCTGTCGTAATATATCTTTGTTTGCGACGGAGCCGTCGCAAATTATCACTTTTGTGACGCCATTGATGGCGACGGCATATTCCATCCCAAATTCCGTCGCGAATGTCTTCCTGCGACGGAATATTCCTTTTTGCGACAAAATTTATCTGTCGCAAACTATACCTGTTTTTTGAAGTGGAAGGAAGGGTCGATGGCGGCGACGCGACAGCTGGCGACGGCAGTCTGGGGTGAGGATAAAGGTGGAGATGAGGTGAATTATCCTTGGTAGGTCGGATTAGGATAATTTCGGATTTTATTATCTTTTAGAAATATATTGGATAATGATATATTCGTTAATCATCGAAGAAAATATATCAAAATTTACAGGATTTTGTTACGATTTCATATTTATAGTTAGAATGAAATTCTGAAAAATTAAAATTTCTTATCCTAATGCGTGGTTGCATTGTGATTTTGTATGTTCTCATTCTACGTTCGTCTTGTTACACATTAATTAAAATAATTAATATTTTAACTTTATTTTTTGATGATTATATCGATCGTTCGGCGACGCAAGTCAAAATTTTCCTCGACAAAATCTCAAATCAAACTGTTGTAATTATTATGAGACGGAAAGAATAATTAAATATCAGAGGGAGGAAGTATCTTTTATACTATCAAAAGCTTTGGTGGGAACCTATTGATTGTTGTAGTGGTAACATGGATATAAAGTCGGATAACAAAGAGAGATGTGTTTAAAGTCGATGATTAAGAATAAAACATAAAGAAGTATCTGATTTAGGATATGTGAATAAACTAAAAGGAAATGGGTCTTTGATTTGGATAGTTTACATTCTTAGATGAATCATCTCAGCACTCTTGTTTTAAATTTGACCATTCATTTAAATAGACACAAATTTCTGTTTTAAAAATAAATGAATCATCATTTCTTTAAATGCCATTGAGAAATAAAATGTCTTTCTAAATTTATTAGTTCCATCATATCTTAGCTTACTTTTAAGCATATATTTTGCGTCCGCCATTGACAATCAACTACTCAATCCTTTCTAATCATCAAAAATTAGGCATAAGTATATGTAGTCCAACATGTCAACCTCATAGTCGACCAGACAAATCGAACCAATGCCACACGACAATGCGACATACTAATCAACATCAGCTTGATGCAACCACATTACACGTTCGAAAGAAGGTCCATAACTACAGCACACTAATAAAATACAAGAATTCATAGGTGAAGAGAAGTATCAACATCCGAGCCCGGATCATCAAACCCATTACAACCCTTAAACGTGACATCCCTCTTGGTGGCACCAACGTTTGTCACGTCTGGACCAATGTTCCTCGTCTCTGAGCTTGAGCTAGGCCGTCGACGATGATCAGCAACAGGACATTCATCAGCATTATCAGGAATAACAAGCTCAGGGTGAAAGAAAAACTTGGACGTATCATAACATTGGATAGAAGTTGGAATAACATAACCATTAGTCTTCTCCTTGGGCTCATTGAACATGCTCAAGAGTTTCCTTTTCTCCCTCATTTCCTTCTCCTTTTCCAACTGTTTAAACCTCTCTTGTAATAGGAGGATAGATGATTGAATCACACCTTGATCTGGGCTACCCATTTCAAGCAATAATAGAAGGGAAGAAAAAAAGCTAGACAATGGTGGTATACTATTTGGTGAAAGCTTTGGTGTGCAGCAAGTGAAGCCTAGAGAAAACTAGGGTACCACTTGGGTATTTATAGGATCTTTAGGTTGCTATTTTTGTTACAATAAGTTGAATAATGTAAGTTTGGGTGGTACAATGTATAGCCCTAGTCACATAGTTTTTTACATTTGAAGACTAGGGAGGGTTCGACGAGACAGTGCAGCATCCTGTTCAGTGTTGAATAGTAAACATAAATAAATAGGCTCATATCTCAACTCAAAATTGCATTAGTCGAGATAATAAGTCAATTCACACACACACATATATATATATATTACCTTTAACGTTACTCTTCAAATTATGCATCATCAATCTAGAAGTAGGTAACTGACACATGAATTTCCATTGTTGTGATGACATACACTCTCCGACAGAGTTTACTAAAAACACCAAACATCTCAAACTGCATGCTTAAAGTAGAGTTTCTGTAAACAGCAAACAAAGTCGGTAAATAAAAGAAAAAAAGAAGTATGATGAGAATAAGAAAATGGGGTCAGAAAGGCCAATGGGAAGAAGTTGAGAGGTCAATCTTTTTTGGGCGCTTCTAGTTTCTTTGGGATGATTTGAAAGTGGGAGAAGGTGTAGGAGTGAGATTGGAACAAAGCATATAGTGTTTGGTTAGATATGAAAAGAACAAGAAGAAGAATACAAGAGAACATGATAGAAGCTAGCATATTGGAATCATATGTTTGGAAGAATAATGTGTATGTGTGGTGATGGTTGTGTCAGCTTCATCATCCTCTCAATCACATCTTCTTTTTTTCTTTGAAGGGTTTGTTGTGTTGGGTTTAGAAGGATATATGGGGACATTAAGATATGTTAAGGTTGCAGTTAGTCATCGTATTACTTACAGTATCCATTGTGTTATCATGTCCTCGTTCTATTTGACTCTTCATATCGAGATTACGTTGAGTATATGCATTATGATTTTGTCATAGATACTTTAGGTTGAAGAACGGGAGATTATACGAGGTCATCACACTTCTGTTGAATTAAGCGGGGAGACCAAGTTTCGAAATATACATCTATAGATAGTTTCTCTTTTCTTAGGCATAGCATGGTTGATGAGCGTTTTAGGTTTAGATGGCATTGTGTGAATGTTGAAAGTGAATTGAAGTGGGAAATTGGCTACTTGGTATGTTAAGTAGATACATCAGAATATTTTAATCGCCAATATAGACTCGTATTATGTAGTGTGAGTACAGACTGTTTGGTTAAAATTATTATAGTGGATTGATGTAAGTTCAGTTAGTGTACAGACCATCATATTATACACCGAATAGTGTACAGACCATCATATTATAGTGGATTGATGTAAGTTCAGTTAGTCTCAACATGGATCCTAACAATATCAGTTGGCGGAAGAAAAACAATCCTAATAATTGTAATGTGTTTATGGATGAAGTTTGTTTGTCGATTAACAACGAAGAACAATAAAACTTAAAAAAAAAAAACAATAAGAACTTAAATATGAGATTTGTAACTTAACGATCCGCGATGACACGCTATGTGGTGAAAGAGAAAAAACTAAGGGGAACATTTTATTTTTGTTTTTATTTTTTGAATATAAAAATGAGGGGAACATTATGGACTCTCTAAAGATACTTTTGCAAATTGATATGTAGTGCCTTTGTAACCTATGTCAGCTTGAGCTGCAAAGAGTAGTTCAAGTGTCTCATCATGCATATGTAGTCTCCTGTTTGAAATAAGAGCTCCTGCTATGTTCTCTACAGTAATAATAAAAATGAAAGATATGAAAAACTGTGTTCTGATCCCACCACTTTTCTCTATCAATCAATAACTTTTTTCCCTTGTGATCCTGGAGAAAAAGGCCAAAACATTGTAGGAGTAGGGGGACGAGTGCTCTGATGCGGAAGACTAAAGGAATGGTATATGCTCTGATATCAAATGAATGCGGAAAAGAATAGGGTCGGTCCTTCCAACCTCAGATCTAGCAACGTATGCTTCAGGTTGTAAGCACGATCTTCACGATATACGGACGAGTACTACAAAACTCGATAGATGTTAAAAAATGTTAAAAAAAACATTCTGATAATTCTTTTATTTAACTCCATAACAATCCTACATTATACCTTGATAGGGCCCACTATACATCAGAGGATTTATGCACCTCTCTAGCAAGATATAGGCGGGATATAGGCTGTTGAATTTTTTTTTTTTAGTTAACTGGATGGAGTCTTGTCAATATACACAAGGACTTCTGAAACTAATCTGCAATTGAGATTTAAGATCATTGGATTTTATCTTCTTGTGTTCAAGGGATTTTCTAGGAGTTCTAAGTTAGAGAATGAAAAACAGTAAACGACAGAATGATATATATTGGTTCAGATATTCGTTGTCAAATGATCAATAAAAACTTAATCCACTTTTCTCTTAGTGATCATTTTAGTCAAGTTAAGAAGTGAGTTCAGTATCTTTTTATTTTGGCTTACAAGGAATCCCTTACAAGTTTACAAACTTGTTAAGGCAAGAATGTAAATCGTTGCACATATCGCTTTTAAACTCTGCTACAGATTGTGTTTTTGAGGAAGAGTAGTGAATTGCTTTCTTTCAAATCTTTAATCCAACTCTCGAGAATGATTGTACAATGAATTCGGAAGATTTTTCAGTTTACTAATGTATCTCACAGTCGTCATCAACTTTCTCTAAATGGAAAGGATCCCTTTTATAGTGTTCAGAGGATTAAAACCCATAAGTGTACCATTTGATGTTGACAACTGTCTGTTCTTACCTTGTACTATTCCCATGATGATGACACTACAAAAAGATTGTAGATTCGTTACAGGTCAATTCTGTTGTAAATCCGTCGTAAAAGAGGTTTTATGACCGATTTACGACAGAATTGATCTGTAGCTAATTGTTTGGTCGCAAATCTAATTTTGCGGCAGTCTTGTTGCAATATTGCGACAGTTCGATCGCAAAATAATGACAGAAATAATATCCGTGGTAAGTTTGGTTTTCTAATACCTTACGACTGTTTTTTTGCCGTCACAAAATTACGATGGAATTGTCGCAAAATTATGACGGATCCTGGTTTGTTGTCGCAAACCTTATTTCCCCAAAGGGATTATTTTACGACAGTTTTGATCGTAAATTTGCGACAAAAAATATTGTTTTGTCGCAAATTTTAATTTTTCCAAGAAAAAAAAAAACCAAAAAACTAGTTTGCGCCTATCATATTCATAGAGACACAACCCTATCATACATTCTGTGGGTTGACAAACAACAATCCATACAAAAAACATATCCAACACAAGAATATCATTAAACAAAAATAATATGAAATATAAAATACATAAATCCTATCAAGAATGTCATAACGGGCAACTAAAATACACTAGTTTCCTCCGCTGTACCGGGTGGTGAGTTTGGATCTCGTGGTCGGTGAGGAGGACGATCCAGCGGATTGGATCCGTACTGAGTCAGCTGCTGCGCCAGGCGTTCCACCATCTACGTAAGGGCATCTACTCTTGCCGTGAAACTCGTGTTGCTCTCCTCCAGGGCGATGACTCGAACACTCTCGGAAACCGTGCTACTACGAGAGGACAAAGTATCCTTCGAGTAGTACATGCTGGTAGCCGAGCCAAGGTCATAAACGCGGTTTTTCTTGCACCCTGCCGCCTTGAGGTACGTTTGGCTCTGTGCGTCGCAGATCTCATCTCGGTCAGCTCCGTGCCGGGCTTTCTTTCATCAGTTTCTTTTTCAGTACGGAACACTGAGCCTGCGCAAATATCCGAAGCACCTATAGAGTCATCCTATTTGATTCGACTTAAAAAATATAAGGATATAAGATAAAGAAAAAGAACTAAATTATCGACTTATCCTTGGATTTTTCATCCCACCAAACCACCTCTCCTAGCTGCGTGCCCTTCTTCGTATGTGTTTTTTCAAACATCTCGTATCTGTTTGATTTCCTCTTCAGCTCCTTCTCCTGTCAATATCAACTAAAAGATGTCAAATAAAACATGTTTAAAAAAAAAATACTCGCAGGTAAGGTTGTTAAATGAACTAAAATATATTTATCATGTTCTTGGCTATATGGATCGTCGATACGGATCCCTGGCTGTGCTTCGCCTCCCCCTTGCTCTTGTTCTCCTAACCACGCTCCGAACAATTCTTGAACTTGGGATCCTTCCAGAGGACCTTCAGCTGACCCTCCGTTTTGTCATCGATCCATGGCATCTTACCACTGCTCATGATCACTCTCCTCTGTCGGTATATGTGATCCTGGACTCGGTCGATCATCTTTCCCCTCCGCGCCTCCAGTACCATAGCGGTGATATCGTGTCTCCAACGATATACATCCTACATTGTCAAAAATAAAATGTTTTATTAAGAAATCAAAAAAATAAATAAAATTATTGAAAGTTAGCTATTATTTAATCTTACCCTAAAATATGCCCACATCTTATCCCTGACCTATGTCGAAATATCCCTCAACACGTCACGGACCGCAGTAGCAACTCTCGAACGACTCTGTGACATGAGACACCACAGAGTGATCATCAAACCTGAAAGAAAAAATCATTAATATAGGATATGAAAAAAAATTATATACATGAGTTAAAAAAAAGATATAAAATTGAAAAAATAGAAAAATAATAATACAAAAGACATATCATAGATCATCGGGGTCTAAAGTCAGCCGGAGACGGACGCCACCATCATACCTATCATCATACTCATATCGAGTGGATGAATGAGATGATGATCTATGTAAGGGACAGGTGGAGAAGGCACCGGTGAGGGTAGAGGGACTAGTGATGGAGCTGAGGGAGGGGCCGGGGGTGAAGGAGAAGGCACGGACGGCTCATGAAATGGGAGAGCTCGGGAACGGCTCCTCATCCATGCAAACGTCCTCCATCTCATTCTCTTCTCCGATCTGGTAGAAGTCGCCCCTATCTCTCCCAGGGCGCCGTCTGTATGTAGCATCGATCATCGGTCTCTTGCCTAAATTTTTTTTAAAATTTTAAAAAACATGTTATCATGTAGAAACAAAACCCCAAGGAACTAAAATTTATAGGTTATATACCTGTAACTTTATCAGACGGCTCTGAACTCCCCCTATCCCCTTGTGGAGGTCGTCATGACATTTATAAATAGGGAAACAAAAATCATGCAAGGATAAAACTAGATAAAACTAAATATTTAAAGAACCATATATAAGGATAGATATACGTAGAAGTAAATAGATAGAACTAAATAATTTTTTGTATGTATAATATAAAACTAGATAGATAGAACTAAATATAAGGGACTGCGGATGTTTAACTCTCATCATCTTCATGATCAACATCATCAGCATCAACGTCTTCATCTTTCTCCCTATCTTCCTCGCCATCTTCGTCGCTCTCTCGCTCCCTCTCTTCGTCGCTCTCTCGCTCCCTCTCTTCGTCGCTCTCTCGCTCCCTCTCTTCGTTGCTCTCTTCCTCCCCATCTTCATCATTCTCTACCTCATTCTCCTCAATGTCCTTATCTTGCAAGACATCTTCTTCCACTTCGTTCATTTCGACCATGTCATTGTCATATGGAGTGAAAGCAATATTGCTATGTGACGTGTCTTCTTGAAAAGCGTCCTCATCATTCGGAGCATCAATCATCCCCCGTGCTTTCATCCTGAACACTGCCCACCATTGATCTTGAGCCTTGTTGAGACTGGGATATGGAGCATAACAAACTTAGAGTGCTTGATTCGCCAAAATGAAGGGGTTGTATCCACCTCGATACTTCTTCATTTTATCAATCTCAACATGTTTGCAATTGTCGTGTACAACAAGCCCTATGTTAGAGTCAAACCAATCACACTTGAAAAGGATCGTTCTATATGAACGTTCATTCCTCGTGTATTGCAACTCCATAATTTCTCTCAAAATACCATAATAATCAACTTCATCGCCTTTGACACATACACCATAGTTCATTATTGCTTTCGTCGAGCCATATGCAAATGTCTCAAACAATAGCCATTGATATAATATTGCGGATACGAGTTTACACTGGCCGTGTACTAAGAGCATAGATGAAGTCATCAACTTCATTATTTAAGACCTACATTGAAAAGGATGGAAGAATTGCATAATGTGGAGAAGATAAGGAGCAGAAATCAATAACTGTTGATTAGTAAAATCAACCAACTCATAAAATTTTGAAGCCATGAAACCACAAATCTCCACATCTGCTCCACACTTCTTGGATGAATCTTGAATGACGATTTCAGAATATTTCTTGCTCGAATAATCTAAATTCATTGACACATGATATATTTAGCAACAAATCTTTTCATACCTCGAGGAATTGATACTTCAAAATTCACACCTCTCAAAAGGGGAAATCTTTTCACAGTTTCGTAATATAATTATGAGCGGCATTAACATCTTTCTCGGTCAGTGTACCCTTTCTTCCCTTCCTTGTAGCATATCCTCCATTCTTCTCGAAAACACCAGGAAGATTTGGATCATCAATATCATTTGAGATCCCATAAGTGCGGGGCCGATTTCGAGTCTTTGTGTCCACCTTAACACAAAAATAATGTTGACAAAAATTGCTCTGCTCCTCCATAAGGTATGTCTCACAACTAAAGCCCTCTACATGTGTGTTGTTACCTATTTTACCCTTCAGGTAAAATATGTACTTGAAAGGAGTTAAAGAGTGAAATTAAAATCGTTAAACACTCTAAGGATTCTGACCACCTAGAATACATATGCTTCTAACTAAATTTTTTTAAATTTACCTCTCGAAAGGATACATCCATCTATAATGCACAGGCCCGGTAATTTTTTCCTCATGTGAAAGGTACAAAGGCAAGTGCTCCATTGAATTGAAGAACACAGGAGGCAATAACTTTTCCAACTTGCATAGAATCTCTGGGATCTACATCTTCAATCTCTTCATGTCCTCACGACTTACACTGTTATAGCACAAAACTCTGAAGAATAAACTCAACTCGGTGAAGGCACTCCACACAATAGGATACAATAGTTCCTTGAAAGCAACCGGAAGAAGCCTTTGCATGATAACATGACAATAACGACTCTTAAGACCCTTCAGACACAGTTCCTTATCACGAACACAACTTCTCAAATTAGATGCATATCCATCGGAAAACTTGAGTTGTTTGAACCATATGCACAATACTCTTCTTGCCTCCTTCTTCAAGACATAAGGAGCCTCAGGCATAACTATTTCCTCGATTCCACGCCTATTGCTCAACCTTCTCAATGCCAACTTAGGACGCTTGTAGTGTAGTTTGAGATCCTTTCTTGCCGTAAACGTGTCTTTCGTCTTTCCCTTCACGTCCATGACAGTATCAAACAGACTATCAAATACGTTTTTCTCTACATGCATCACATCCAGATTATGCCTAATTAATAGATTGCTCCAATATGGCAATTGCCAAAAAAATGCTCCTCTTGCTCCAATTATAAGTGACATGAAACTCATTAGAGTTTGAGTTGAAAACGCGATCACGTATCTCATCACCATCATACAAAGGGATAAGATCATCATAATCTTCCCTATTTTTGAAGAAACCGGTTCTGTTGGCTTGAAAGGGATGATCATGCGACAAGAAGCGACGATGACAATCAAACCATGTTTGCTTTCTTTCATGCTTCAAAGTAAATGACTTGGTATGTTCCATACAATAAGGACATGCCAATCTTTCCGTCGTGCTCCAACCAGATAGCATTCCATACCTCGAAGAATGACTAACAGTCCAAAACAAAGCCGCCCTCAATTGAAAGGTCAGTCTCGTGGAAACATCATACGTGGCTTCCCCATACGTCCATAAATGAGTCAACTCCTCAATCAATGGCTGCAAATAAACATCCAAGTTTCCCTTCGGACTTTTCGGCCTTGGAATGATCATTGAGAGAATTATGTATGGTGTCTTCATGCACAGGCCTGGGGGAAGATTATAAGGTGTCAATAACATAGGCCAGCAAGAGTACTCTGCCCTAGACTTTCCGAAAGGTTCAAACCCATCCGTGCATAGGCCAAAACGGACATTCCTAGGTTCTGCAGAGAACTAAGAAAACTCCCTATCAAAGTGCTTCCATGCTCAGAAGGATGCGACGTCGCGTCCTCAAAGCTGCAATTACTAGCGTGCCAAGCCATCGCATCTGCGGTGCTCTTGTATGCATATAATCGCTATAATCTCGGAGTAATAGGTAAATATCTCAACACCTTATACGCCACACGTTTCTTACTTTGAAGATTGACCATCTATCTCTGTGCCCCACAGATGGAACACATCTCCAATTACTCAGTATCATTCCAGAACAACATGCACAGAAAGCCAAATGCCCCTCATCAATCAGTTAGTTGAGTACAACGTCTCCGTCATCACATTGTCCTTCGGACATATATCTTTCAACAATGTCGCAATGGCATCCGTTGTCCTATGAGGTATGTTGTATTCACACTTGATGTTTAACAACCTAGAAACAGCCTCTAACTGAAACACTTTGCAACCAGCATACAATGGTTCGTTAGCAGCGTTCAACATGCCAAAAAAAGCCTTGGAACCAGATGGTGGACTGTCATCATAAGTATTCATCGTCTCATGATCCACAACTCTTGAATATCCAGGTCTAAATCCATCTATGACTAAATCCTCGTAAGGATTTGTATTCATTGAGGTTTCCCCTTGCTCAACCTCACCATGTTGAGTCCATATCCAATAGTTGGACATAAAACCACACTGATAAAAGTGGATGGTTGCTTCATCCGTCGTTTGATAGTGCACATTGTGACACTTCATACAAGGGCACCTCAAATGTCCCGAATAATTGAAAGTCTGTTTCTCAAGAGCTAACTTCATAAACTTTTTGACATTTCTGGCAAATACTTCGCTCAGATATCCTTCAACTAGCCATTTATACATCCAAGATCTATCATAATACCATGACATATCTGATTCCATTTTTCTGGACAAATCAAACATGATAGAATGCGTTAATCAGGCGTTACAAACACTCTAACTATCTACACATATTTTGAAGTAAACCATATATTTTACTTTGATATTTTGTTGAGATAAAAATAATTCTACGTAAACACATTAATGATAGGCATATTTTCCAATATTACGTGGAAATAAAAACTAAATCATAACATACTCTCAACCAAAAAAAAATCATATCAACTCAAAATTATCTCCAAACAACCTAGACATAAGATGCATATCAATCAGAATGTATACATATATCAATCATAATAATTCTACGTCCAATTATGTATACAACTAGTAAAACAATCCAATACCTCAACCAACCAAAACCCCATCCAACCATCAATCTTGCAAGAACAACCCAATACAATTTTCACCCACACCCCCAAACATCCAACGCTCAACCAACCCTCAACTATACACAAAAATAATGGAGTGATGTCCATTAACCATCAACCATCAACCATTAACCATACTCAACCATCAACCATCAACAATCAATCATATACAACCATCAATCATCAACCATACACAACCATCAACCTATCATCAACCATACAATCTCAATCCAAAAATCAGACAACACAATAATCAACGTTAAATACAATATAATGATAAAAATGAAACAAAAATTGAGACAAATTAGGGATTTTACTTTTTTGTTTTTGGCAAATGGTGGCGGTCGGCGATGATCCGGCAGCACGGACGAAGACGGGACGGGATGGGAGTGGAGGGAACTCGGCAGCGGCTTGGCGGCTGCTGGAGGCGACCGTGGAGGCGGCAACGGACGCGGGAGGTCGCGTCGAGGGAAGGGGGGAAATTGGAGGGAAAATGGAAGAGAGACGATGAAGAGGGAAGGATGATGGGGGTGGACATGGAGGGAGGTGACCGGCGGCTGAGACAGACGATGACGGGACGTGGTTGATGGAGAGTAAGAGGCGACGGCCACCGAAACAAAGATGAGGAAAGAAGAAATGAAGAGAGAAAGGAGATTATCAGAAAAAAAACCCCCCAATGTTTGTGAAAGAAGGATTTTTCCAGTTGTAAATTTATGACGGAAGTTAAATTTTTTCGTAAATTTACGACGAAAGTACTATTCAGTAGCAAATTTGCAACGGAGAATTTAATTTTTGTCGTAATTTTTAAATTAGTGACACTCTTATTTTTCGTTGTAAAAATTACGACGGAACTGTTGCAAACAGACCTTTATGGTAGTGTGACAGGTTCTTCTTATAACACTCTTCAACTTCGTACAGTTTTTCATATCTTAAATCTTCGATTCTAACCCATGATGTATAGAAATTGAGTTGTACATAAACTCTAGTCTTAGAATATCCCAGTATGTACCAAGGCTGAGACTGGTCTGCTTGAAAAGTGGGCCTGCAATGGATGCACAGTAAGACTTGTTCAGAGGAATGCAGCAAGACTGATTCATCGACGCAATAAGGCTGGTTCAAAAGGATGCAGCAAGGCTGACAACATTGAGGTCATGAGTAAAGAAACAGTAAAGCTTGGACATTTTGGCTTCTGCAAGAAGAAATAGTTGATCCTGGATTGCTTCTGGTTAAAGAACATTACTGCAAGGCTGAACGACAGTACGGCTGAGTTCAAGAAAAGGGTCCAAATAAAGGAAATGTTGATCCTGAATTGTTTCTGTGAGGTTACTGCAGCAAGGCTGAGGAGCAGCAAAGGTGAGTTCTACTGAAGGGTTCAGAAGAAGTCAAACACTACAAAAAAAATTACAATTTAGCTACGAAAAATTTTAGCAACGGAAAAAATCCGTCGCTAAATATATCTATTTTACGACGGATCCGTAGCAAAAAATTTCTCCAGAAAATTTTATGTTTTTTGCGACGGAAAGTCAAACCCTGTCGCAAACATAATATGTCTAACGACGGAATTCCATCGCTAAATATGATTCAAAATAATTTAGCGACAGATTCCGTCGTCAAAACATAAAACTTTTAAAATTTTAAAATTTGATGTCATAAATTTAGCGACGAATCCATCGCTAATCAAGAAAACAAATTTACATATACATAAGTTGCGACGGATTCCGTTGCTAAATAATATTTACCTACGGATCCGTCACAAATGTTAGTAATTTTGCCTTAGAAGTTTTTTGCATTTTAGTGTACGATACAATAGTATTAGCGACGGATCCGTCGTTAATAAAGACAACAAATTTACAAATACATAATTTTGCGACGGATTCCATAGCTAAATTATATTTAGCTACGGATCCGTCACAAATGTTAGTAATTTTGCCTTAGAAATTTTTTGCTCAAAAGTTTATGATATAATAGTATTAGCCACGGATCCGTCACTAATCAAGATAACAAATTTGAAATACGTTTATTAGCGACGGATTCCGTCGCTAAACGTATTTAGTACACATTTTATTGATTTTGTCTTACAAACAATTTTCTATAAAAAATTTTATGATATCATACAGTTAGCGACGGAACCATCGCTAATAATTAAAAATAATTTAGAAATACATTATTTAACGACGGATTCTGTCGCTAAACATACTTAGCTATGGATCTGTCACAAATTTTATTACTTTTTCCTTAGAAAATTTTTGGCATGATATCACTAATATTAGCGACGGATCCGTCGCTAAGTATCAAAAATAAACATTGCGTAGCGATAGAATCCGTCGCTCAATTTATTAAATCATAAATTTGCTACGGAATCCGTAGCTAAAATTTTTATTCGATAATTTAAGTGATGATTTTATGAGTTATAGTTTTTCAAATCATAAATATTTTTGGATTTCCTAATAGTACAAACGATAACTTATGATAACGTGTTGTTTTTTACAAAAATTTAATGAAGAAACTTAGGAGTGTTAATAACTCGT
>JAOVYX010021412.1:0-15795 GCA_035668315.1 Drosera spatulata
GGACGTGTGAATTTGAACAATAAGAGGAACGGGCAAGTGAGCATTCGCTTGAACAGCTCTGAACACCTGCAGTTAGTCTTAGTTGGCCTCATTCCTCTCATCAGAAAGCTCATTGTGCAGCCTGAGCAGTATTGAGATTCTGTGGAGACTCCACAGTATCCCGTGGCAGCGTGCAGAGATGCAGGTGATCTGCATCGGCTCTTCAGGCAGCGAGGATGAAGTTTGTAGGTGCTGCTTTCTTGGTCTCTTCATATCTTAAATATGTTTGCATTGCATCGAACTATAACTACCTTTTATAGATGTTTGCATTCTGCTTTTGATAGCTATAGATGCCCCTCTTCTTTTGGTGCTGCTAGTTCCTCTTGTAACCTCCTGGAAATTTCAACTTTTATGTCGTTTAATGTTGATCGATTTGCTTTAATGGTCTGGAACAGTCCCAGTTAATGTCAATCTACTACCGTTTCTGGCGCTCCACGGCCTATTCGATTGATGACATTGATGCAGAAAAATGACTTTTTCTGTGCACCATGCCGGTGATGTTCTCGTAAAACGGTAAGAAGTAACCATGTTCATGACTTCTTCTCCTCTGGTCTTATCCCTTTAAAAGACATTGTTAGCGTTATTGTGATAATACCTGCTATGGTCTACTTGATCATGTAATCAACCTCAGCCATTAGCCAACTGTCCTGTGTCAGCACAACGGACAAGGTAAGACCGCGGTATGTTTCACTTGGCTGTGTTTCATCCTTCGTGGTTCCAGTAGCACATGGTAAAGGGTGACACATTGAGGTGATTTTCGTGACACGAAGTTTAAGTCTCATCAGAGTTCAATGATCATATAGGATTCATGTGTATACACCAGGAAAGTTGCAAGTCCAGCTGCTCGCATCATTGAAAAGTTCAAGAGCTCTGAGACAAATACCATGAAATCGCAGAGTCGTCCCGACAAGCGAGAATGGAGTGAAGTTGTCGGCATCGTAACGAAATCTTAGCAGCAAGTGCAACCGCTGTTTCCCACGAATCCGAGGTACGTCCAGTGGCTATCAACAAGGTTTCCTCTCCTGATCTTCTTGTTGGTTTGCTTTCGTTCTTGTTTGATCTGCACATGCCATGTTGGTTCTTCGTGTTTGTGACTAGAATGACGGAATCATGTTCATTGGGATTGTTGGAAAGTGTGGTGGATCCTAGATGACTGTTCCCCTTGACTTCGCAGGTTGTAGTTGAAGTTTACTGAACTTAGGATCGTGTACATGTTTCTCCCTGTTTGTTTCCTTTACACTTCGATTTGTGAAAAGTTTTTCTTCATCGGTAAGTTTGAGCCGTTGAGAAGTTTGAACATTGAGCAAACTTGTGTGATTGGCAGGTTCGCCATCGGCTTAATTAGGTTCTTTATAGCGTTAGCACTGATCTTTAGCTAACCCTTTCAGTATAGTTTCATGGTTCCAGCTCGGACTTATATGGTTGCTTTAGTTGATTTTATAATAAGTTTCACTTATCAGATGGCGATCTTATGGTATAGGGGGAACTTCGTTCGAATTTCTCTTAGTGTAGTCCATCTGAAATATTGTGCTTAATGAATCGTCCAGTGTAATGACATTAAGTTAGTAACATTATAATATTGGTTCCTTCGTCCCAAGTTGATCACAACGGTGTGGTTTTCATAGGAGTTTTACGAATGTGTTTATCTATGAACTACTCATTTCATCTCACATAAATTACGATACATTACTCAATATGGATGTCCCATATAAATTATGACGTTTTTAAATTTGATAAGTTTTCCTATCAAAATATCTATTTTACCTTTATTTTATAGCACATCATTCTCATCATCATTATTTTTTCTCATTTTATACACTCATAATTTTAACCAAGTCTCTTTCTATCCACTTATAATTACTATTCATTTTCTTACTCTTAAAACCAAGAGGATACCTTGGTAAAATTCAATAAAATCAATGCATTCTTTAATTCACGTGTCAAGTCAACGTATCGTAATTTATATGAAAGAATATCAACCTAACCCTAAATTTTACTTTTCATCACTAGATTTTTAGCAATATAATGGACTTTCCGTCTAATCTGGCCTTTAGTATTGGCACATGATCTGGGCTTTAGTATGAGCCCGTGGCGTGCCTTTCGGGCTTCTGATGTTTGGCTCGATATTGATTTACATTCAGGCCTACGAGAGCTAGATGATTAAACCAGATTGGCAGATTTGGGCGTGACAAAAGGCTACCTTGTTCATGGACTCAAGTTTTTTGAATGAACTTCATACACTCATCTTTTCTAAGTCTAGTACTGTTGCAGATAGGAAACTCAGGTTTTATTGGATAAGGGTCTCTTTGTTATCATTTTTATTTTATGTTTTCTGTTTTTGTTTCACTGGTTGATGAACAAAACTGTTGGATATTATTTTTGTTTTCTATTTTTTAAATAGATGAAACGAGCATGGAAAACAGAAGAAAAAAAAAACTTTTTAGTTACAGTTTTCTGTTTCATCATAGTGTAATATTTAAGATTGTCTTTATATTAAATGATATTATTATGTAAAGTGATTTTATTTTTCACTATTAATGTTTTATTTTTATTATTAATTTTGGTTTTATCAGTTTTGAACAATAACATCAAACAGTCCGTAGTTTTTGAGTTGAACTTAGTTTTGTCAATGTAAATCATAGGCTCTAACCATGTTTTGTCGTCGAGTCCCGATTTATGGATTAGTGGCTATTCGGTAACACGAAGAACTCTAACATTGCTTGTGAATTCGCGAATGGAACTGTCCTGTCGCTTAGACAAGTGAGTTCGACCATTGGTTGGGAAGCTCCATTTTTGTTTGCATTGATTCCCATTGGCTTTTGATCTTTAACTTGTACTAGTCAAAAGACGAATCTTTCATTTGCGATCACTCATATCGTGTGCTTTTGGTGGCCAAATGCTAGCCTTTCCTTTTTGTTCAAGTACGATTGCTTCAGCTTTTGTGGCGTGGATCCATTCTTATTCTCAAGTTAATCATCAGTGTTTTTGCACCTCTTGCGTGCTGCCTGCTTTTCGATAATTCAACTGCGTTTGTTGCAAGTTGTTGGTGTGCTTTTTGTCATGGTTGCATTTAGTTTTTTTGTGTTTGTCTTATGGAGTTTCAATGTTAAATCGTATAAACGAGCGAAGGTTGTTCAGAGAGTTATAATGTAGTGTGTAATGCTTAAGCGTATTGTTGAGAAATGCATTGGGATATTTCGTAGTAGAACAGGAATGCTGTGTGAAACACGCATCTTGAGGGCCTTGACCCTTTTTCTAGGACTAAATAATCTATAATAGGTCGTCGTAAACTACCTATGTTTTAAATTCCGTACCGTAGCTATTTGAAGGTGAAACCTGACTTGAAGGCTGAAGCGTAGTTCCTTGTTGATAGGAGTGCCTCAAATCATTCCGTCGTTCTTTTCCATGTTTCCGTGTGATTTATTGTGCGTTTTCTTTTGGCATATAAGGGATTTATTGTGCGTTTTCTTTTGGTATAAGGCAGAGGCAGGGAGAGATAGCATCAGTACTTCAGAGCATAAGGATAATAAAACATATATATTCATTGTTTCAATTTGTTAAACACATAATTAGAATTTAAGGGATTTGTTTTGGGAGTGAGTCAGTTTTTTGTGTTCAGTGAAGCTCTCTTGTATCTTCTCATTGGACCAGTGGATTCTTCGTCGTTGGCGATCGTCCGTGATTTTTTTCCGCAAAGGTTTCCACGTAAAAATCTTTATTTCATAAATTTTGCGTATTTGTTACTGTTTGTGTTTGTAATTAACAGACCCGTTCGTAACATTCCTAATGCGTGGAACACACAAAGATGAGAGGGAACTCATATTGTCACATAAGAGGTTTTGAGTTTAATAAAATGCTTCATAGAGTATAACTCCCGTGCTGTGCAAGGGTAGGTTAGATTACTTGAGCAAACATTAGGAATGTGATGGGATCAAGATCGCTGGTGCAAATCTGAAATTGCATAAAAGGAGAGTGAACTCAGAAGCATACGCTGCAGGCTGCAGCAAAAACTCCAGGAGTCTTGCTAACTTTAACATTACATTTGATAATTAGTGGACAACTGTGACATTGTATTGGACAATGGCGTCACCCGTGGTGAAATTCATCCAAACTGTACGCGCGAGTGCATATCCCCGTGCCATCCTGAAGATGCCCGTCCCTCCCACCACCGGCATCTCACGCACAGGTTGCATAGCAGCATTCCGTCCGAGGATGCTGATTGAGCTGCCATTATATATACCGTCTGTGAAGCTGTAGCTCAAAGCCATTATGAGGCCAAGGTCATCCCTGGAGGCTGATCCATACAGCCCTTGTGCTCTGCCGACAAGCTTAGAAGCAGGATCTTGAGAAACAGTTAGCAGGTCGTCCGCCATGAAGAGGCCACCAAAGAAGGTCTGGGATTTGCTCGAGGCTTGCGCTTGAGCCACCATGATAACCGAAGGGTTTTTCCCACTCATGATATCATGGAAGTAGAAATGGAGTGTGGTTGTTTTCTGTTGGCCTGAATCAACCGTGTTACCCCAGCTCTCGGCCTCGGACCAATGCGTGATCGCCATGAGGGATAGCATGGCGATCATGACGAGACTTTGGGTTGCTGTCGCCATCATCTGTATGGTTCTGTGTTCTGTTGCAGGACACTGGAGAGGAGTGGAGTTACTGGAGTAGAGAGATGAATAAGGGAGAGATGACTGAACGTCAGTTGGACCATTTATAGGAAAGGTATGGTGGAACGGTCCAAAAAGTAGTTCACCTACTGGAATCAGAATTACAAAGGCCATCTGTTAGTTATTCGATGTGATCACTACCAAGAGGGAAGGTTTGGTTCTCTGTTTATACGGAGGGTATAATTTTATGGAAAGTTACAGTTTAGTCGGGCTTGTGAAAGGGGCGAAAGCGAAAGATAATGTAGGGAGGACCTTAGAATAGGAAGCAAATGTATGGAGGGCCTTAGAATAGGATGCATCTTAGCCTTATATAGGCGCTATGAGATGTCTTGTTCGATGAGTACGTTAATATGCTGTTATCACACCTTATGTGTCTAATGTTGTTCTTGGTTAAGCATTGTGGAGGCGATAAGGCGATGACTACTTGGAAAAAATTTCCATTTGGATCTCATAGGGCATTTGGGATGAGTTGTTTGAAGAAGATCAAGTGAACTTAGGGCTTGCCGCATGATTCCGCCCCTTTGTGCTTATTGAAATCGGCATGTACAGTTTTGAAGCTTGTCTTCATAAATTAGGATCAAGCTTTTCTTACAATCTCTCGCCTTGTCATATCTTTTTACCGAGGAAGAACAACGCCAAATGAAGTTCATTCTCATCATAGCAAGTTAATAAGATGAAGAGATGATTGAGAAAATCCGAGACTACATGAAGGAGAGTGAACTGAGAAGAATGCTCTGCTGCAAAAACTCTAGTTATTGTTTAGAACATGAAAAGTTGATACTTTTAGTGAACAATTGTTACATTGTATCCAACAATAGCATCACCAGTGGTAACATTAAACCAATATGTGTGTGCGCGCGCATAACCCCGTGCCACCCGAAACAAGCTCGTCCCTCCCACGACCGGCATCTCGCGCACTGGATGCGTGACAGGGTTCTGTCCAAGAATGCTGATGGAGCTACCATTGTAGATGCCATCTATGAAACCGTAGGTCATAGCCACGATGAGGCTAAGATCACTTCTGGAGGATGGTCCATACAGGCCTTGTGCGTGGCCAACGAGTTTGGATGCAGGGTCGGGGCCAATGGTTAGCAAATCGTCGGCCATGAAGAGGGCGCCAAAGGCTTGGTACTTGCTCGAGCCTTGCGGTTTATCCAACATAATGGCAGAAGGGTTTTTCCCACTTATGATGTCATGGAAGTAAAACTGAAGGGTGGTTGTTTTCTGATGTCCTGATTCAACCGTTTTCCCCCAGCTCTCGGCCATGGACCAATGCACGATTGCCATAAAGGAGACCATGGCCACAATGATAATCCGATGGTTTGCGGTCGACATGATGTATGTTATTCTTGGTCTTTGATCTGTTTCTGTTGCAGGACTAAGGAGAAGAGTGGAATAAAAGCAAGAATAATTGATGAGATGAATGAAGGTGTAGAACTCCACTTGTAACAAAATAGTGGGAATGATCCAAAAGTGGTTCAACCACTGGAAAAAGAATAACAATGACCATCTGTTGGTCGGTTCAACATGCTCACTAGACTCTAAAGGTATGATTCCCTGCTTATGAGGTGAAGGTAATTTCCTAGGAAGTTGCGGTTTGGTCATGCTTGGGTCATGGCGATCTCATCATCAGTTCTAATCAATTAATTTTTCGGGTTTGTCTTCGAACAGCTATGAGATGCCTTATTTGGTGGTTACAGTAATATGTTGTCTTGCCTCGCTTTTCCTATATTGTCATCTCTCTCGAGTCGAGTCTCCTTTGTTTGAGCATTGTTCGCCTGTTCCTTCGTTATTTCAGCTCTCGATAGCATCTAAGTAGGATACCAGAGTTGTTTCGTTTAGATTGATCAAGGTTAGGGTCCGTAGGGCGGAGGCAAGGTGATTACCGGCGAGAAACGTATCCCTTGGATCTAATACGATGTTCCAACAAGTTGTTACAACGAAGATGAATCAAACTAAGGGATCCGGACATGACGCAGCCTCTTTGAAGCTAGCCATGAACATGAAGCAGCCCCTTTGAAGCTAGCCGGCATGGCAGCATCAAAGTGCATACTCATCTTCACAGAATCTGATTATATTCCTCATAAAGTTCACACCTTGTCAAATTATGTGACTCCCACGTTGGTGACGAATGATTGTTGGTCAAGTGGAACACTGCTACATCGTAGCTCGTGGTTGCGCCTAGTAAATTTGCACGCTCGAGCATGCAGATTGTGGTCATGCATCATCGATATCGTTGTCGTGACCGACATTACCTATGCCCACCTCTCAAACTCCGGTGAAATCTCAGTTGCTAGGGACCTCGTATGAAGAGAATATCCATATCAAAGTGGGATTCTGGGAATCGAACAACAGATTACTTCAAGTTTATGGCATTGTAACTAACCAGTAGCGTGGGGTAATCTACCGTGCCGTCAAATATATAGTTGCAGTAAACTTGGTCTGCTTAGTATACATAGGGGAAGTAACACCAAGGGTAAACCATTTTGAGGAAATACGACCACAACCTTCAAGGATGACGGCCATAGGAAGCTAGATTCGAACCAGGATCATCAAGAGATCTTCCAATCATAAAAACATTCAGAGGATACTATAGGGAAAACTTTCATGGTTGCACACAACCAATGACGGTGGAGGACAGCAGCAACGGAAAAGTATACAACATCAAATTATAGCTGAAACTTTCCACGTCAGTGACTTGCAGTCGAAAAATGGACAGAAACCAGAGAGCAGGACCAAACACATACAAATAGAACACCAAGAAGTAAACCAGGAAATGCACAAAAACAATACCGCAAGCGTAACTAAAAACAGACATGCCCATATTCAAACAGCAATACATGTCAATAAAATAGATGTCAGAATTACATTATGAGGTAAAGCAGTCATATATAAGAATAATTAAATAACCGCAGGGTAACAACCCTCAACAGATCTTTGGAACAAAACAAAAACAATCGGCCAAAACTGCATCACACAATAATACAGACTTAAAACACTGGGAACGGTAAATAGAGAAACCCAATTGACTAAATCTTCTAGTCAAAATTTCAATGGAACTCCGAGAAATCATTATATTTAATCCTCTTCGGGAGATGCAACTCCATCCTCAGGTGGAACTTGAGCAGCAGCTCCTTCCTCTTTCTCTATCGGAGCAGCAACTCCATTCTCAATCTTCTCAGCACTACTGGCACTATAGCAATAGAAATATTAATCAGCTTCTGTACGAGTATATGAAGTTGAAACACTGTGTAGATGAAATTGCACAATTAAATAGGATGGAACATCTCTCTGCATTTTTACTCGATAGAGAGATGATCAGCTCCCATGGGCTCGAACAGACAGATAACACAACCATTGCATAACAAATACTCCAGCAAATATCAATAGTTTAGCAAGATCAACTACGTTGAAGTTCTTTTCCAAGAATACTACCAAAAAGCAATTCTCCACCAATAGATGGGGCTTTTTCTAACAGAAGACGTACTCATTCAGTGAAACCAGTAAGTTAACCATACATGCGTTTGTGAATTGTGACCAATACGCAATAAAACACGATTACTTCAAGAGAAATTTATCAGGGGAAAAAAGGAGGAGACTTCAGCTACTACGAGTCGCCACAAGAAAAACAAAAAGAAACTATTAAAACCTATAAGAAGATCAAGGTTCAAGACAATTAACTTCCAGAAAGAAACTTTTAAAACCTATAAAGAAGATCAAGGTTCAAGAAAATAACTTCCAGAAAGAAACTTTTAAAACCTACAAGAAGATCAAGGTTCAAGACAATAACTTCAGCTAATCCCTTGCAATCTTACATTTGATATTTGCTGCATGCTGAAGAGTGAAGATATGATTTGCTTATTTCCAATCATAACAGTAAAGAATACCTCGCCGACTTCAGAAACCAGTAACCAAAAACAGGCCAAAAGTTGAGAAGTTTACACTCGACCAGCAGCCGCCACGTGTTGCAGGTGCCAGCAAACCATTGCTGGTTCGGATGAATGAAATTGGACAGATAGAAGTAACATATTATAGTTTCCTTAGAGACTACAGAAACACAAAAATAATATATTTCCAAGAGTTGAAACTATAACACTTATACTACGTACTTGAGCACATATACCACATTCAAGTTGCAAACAAACACTTCAAGTACTAGGATTCCACGCAAGACATGACGCAATGCTGATCATCAAAACAAAACATTACCAATATGGGAAGAACCAATAAACTCATCACTACCAATAGAAACTGGAGAACAACTCATTACCTATGAGGGCGAGCCTCCACGGAATCATCTCTCCTCCAACTCCTCTCAAACTTGCCATTATCCCCTCTTTCACCCCTTCCCCTTCCCCTTCCCAAACCCCTACTCCTCGGCCGATCAAACTCTTCACCTTTCTTTGCCTCCAATCTCTCTTCAATCTCCTTCCAATCCTTCCCTTTCTCCGCCAAAACCTCCTCCCTCGGCCTTGCTGCCCCAAAAGGATTCGCACCCTTCACCGCCTTCTCTTCCTTCACCACCTTCTCTTCCTTCCCCGCCACCTGCCCATTCCCGTTCCCATTCAATGGCAATGTCCTAGGCTGCAAATTCAACCTCGGCCTCACCCCGCCACCATTCCCAATCCCATTCTCCACCACCTCCTCCTTCTTCCTCCCCCAACGCTCCAAATCAACCTCAGATCCTCCTCTCCTATCCCTATCATACCTCCTCCCATCGAACTCCTCCTTCTTCCTCCCCCAATTCTCCGAATCCGCGCCACCATTCGACTCAAATCCCATTCTCCTATCCCTCCTCCCATCAAACGACGGCACAAAGCTCTTATTCGAACCCCAATTATCGACCTCGTCCGCCCTCGACGAACTAAACAACCCTCCCCCATTCCTCTCCCTCCTCTCATACCCTCCCACAACACTACCACCACCAAACCCAGTCCCCTTCCCTTTGGACCAATCATCAACCTCATCCACCCTCGAAAACCCTGAATCCCTATCCCTCTCCCTCTCCCTATCCCTATCTCGATCCCCAAATCCACCACCATCAACCCTAGACCTATTATTCCTCAAATCACCAAAATCGCGGAACCCGCGGGGACGCTCGAGCTCCTCGGCGGTCCTCTCGCGAGGCGCTTTGGGGAGCACGAGTAGCTCGTCGACCGTGAGTCGATTAGCGGTGGCGGCGGAGGAAGAGGAGAACGTGAATTCGGCTAGGGATAGGGTTTGGGGTTTCTTCTTCTTCTTGGTGGTCTTGGTGGATGCGGCGGCGGCGAGGGAGGGGAACTCGGCGGAGACCGGATCGGAAACCGGTTCAGCGCGGGCCGGGTCGGAGTCTTGTTGTTCGGATTCGAGTGCCCATGAACCGGGTTTGGCCCACACCGAGGAAACGGTCGCCGCCATGGTTGCGTTCTTGAGTTTGCGTTCTTCTATGCGTATGTGTTTTGTGGATGGATGCGTTTTTTGCGAGGGTAGGTTTTACGGGAGGTTATATATATACATAATGATTAATGGAATTGGAAAGATAATTTATATTTCATAAGATTCTATTTATTTTTGAAATAAATCTTTGAAGACAAAATCTTTATTTATTTATTTTATTAAAATAAAATCTTTATTTGTTTGTGTCAAGGGTCGTTAGATGATAAAAAAAATAGATATAAGATATTGGATAAATATGAGTTGTTGGTTTTAAATCGCTCATTGTTAACCTAAGTCCGTCTTCCCAATAAAGTGTCAAAGGACTCGACATTTTAAAACATCAAAAAATAACTTTTATGTTTTTTTTTTCTCTAATAAGATATTATATTTGATTATATATACATAAAGAAAGAAAAAACTCGCATAGATCGATTACTGGTCATCACCACCCATTAATATGCTATAATCATTAAGTCGTATTTATTGATTTCGAAAACGGCATTGTGTTCACATTAATACACTTGATAAATATCATTGTTATGCATGTGATCGGTGATTTGGTGCGTCCGGTGAAGATAATGGCCTCGTCTTCAATACACTGCCTTTCAACGCTATCATTTTCACCTTCGTGAACACCAATCCAATCTTCTTCATTCTTATCACTACATCAACCATAAAGAAATTGTAATTGTTTTCATCGTTGTTTCGTTGTCTTCCCATAGTGGTTGTTCGTGTTGATGAGTTCCACTCATCGCTTTTACCTTTAAATTCATCTCCTCCACCTTCATCTTTAATGTAGCACGCTAATGGGAGACATCGTGAAAATTCACATAATCTTGTCCTGTACAAAATGTATAGGGTTAGAAGAATAGTAGATATAGAACTTTTGACCTCATAATTTTAAGGATAGATTGTTTATCACTTAATCAATCTCTCTTAACACTATAATTCTTATGAATTATATTTTAAAAAGATTTGAGAAAATAAAGAGAATTATCCAAAGGACTATTTTTTCAATCTTTTTTATTTAAAAAGCAATCAATTAATTTTTATTATATAGAAGATCACTATTTAAATTTCATAATGATTTTTCATATATTTGTCCATCATTTAAAAAAACAAATCTTAAAAAAAACGTATATCATAATTAAATACAATAATTTTATATAAGAGTATAACTCTAATAATCCGATGACATACATCATGATAATTCTTATATTAAAAAATATACCAAAATTTACACAGACATACAACTTTCCGGCACCACCATTGACACCCCTCAATCCACGACCACGAAATCAACAGCGTACCACCAATCAAACCTCCGACACCAATCCTTTCTTATTGGAATGCAATGGAGTGAGTCATCTTCTACAATGCTCTTTATCATCTCTCCTCATAGCCTCCCTCTTTCAACCCCTAAAATCCTCCTTAATTCTCCCCTCCACTCATCGGCTCCTGCCATAACACCAAACCTCATCCAACTCACCCCCAATTCCGACACCGTCGACGATGTCGTGGATGATGTCGCGGATGATCTCGAGGACGTGCGGCTGCTCGATGATTAGGGGCAAGAGAAAGGGGAAAGGGAAAGAGCGGGATTGGTGGTGCAGGGGAAGGGGAAAGGGAAGGTGAGGAGGGTTAGGGTTAGGGTTATTTGAATGACGTGTGCAGCGTGTTTTAAGTCAGTGGAGACGGCGCTGGGGGGTGTACGGTGCGGTGGAGGGATTTAGATTTCTTTGAAACGGTCGATGGTAAATTTGATATTAATTTTTTAAAAAGATTTGAATAATGACATTTTATGTATTAAAAGTTAATTGGTTTTTTTTAAACAAAAAAATTAAAAAGATAATCTTATGAGTTATTATCTCAAAAATATATATGTTTTAACATATCATAACTCATATATCTGAAAATAATAGTTAACGATAAATAAAAAAATATTCCAAGAAGATGTATATAAGAATAAGAACCCATTAATGTAGAGGTTCACTGTAATTAACTTGATTCATATAAAAAATTAAAAATTAAAACAGCAGCAGAAGTTGTTAATAAATATGAACAATACTTAAAAATAAGTTCAAATTAATATTTTTATGAATTTTAAAAATTTTGTGTATTGCGACTATTCATGAACAGCTTCTGCTGTTATTCATTTTTATCGTATAAAAAAATATATTTATCATAATATATTAATATTGATAGTTGATTTAATTACATATTTAATTTAGATATGTTATGAAATATATATGATTTTCATTTCAAAATATCTCCTACATTTAGATTATTTGAAAGAAAAAAACCCACATAGAGGGAGAGGCAATTGCAATTAAAGATGGGATCGAGCTAGCTTTAGCATTGGGAGTGCAACGGATAACGATTGAATTGGACTGCCATCACATTTTGAACATGATCAAAACAAGGGAACCTGACTTATCTATGGTTGGGGGAATAGTTTCAGACTGCTTGGTGCTAGCTGAATGTTTTTTTTATTTTCGTTGTTTAGGGAAACCTCGCAAGACTAATAAATAGGTCTTGAAATGTCATCATAGGGAGTTTTGGGATTCAGAACTTCTGTTATGCATGTTTGTACACGTGAAATGAGCAATAGAAATTAATATCCCATTCAACTTTCCCAAAACAAAAAAAGAAAAGAAAAACCCACATAGAACATAGATGCTCTCCACTACCAGTTACGTAACGTAAACGTCCATAAAATCGACTATGAAAAGCATATCCTAATCGCCCAATCCTCGAATTTCTCTTCTTTCCCAATCCAAAAATATTCTCCAATCCACTGGACTGAAACCATACCCTCACATAACTAAACCACGGTTAACCCCACCACACCCCTAGTTCCGCACCCTTCAATCCCCACCCTCCACGTGCCCTCATCAACGGCTCCTCTCACCCCACAACCCTCATCCTAACCCACCACTCCTCCTATAAATCTCCACTCATCCCCACGCCCCCGTCAAAACCCTAATCATCCCAATTCTAATCAAATCCCCGAATCTCTCGAATCCAATCCAACAATGGCGAACCCGAGAGTGTTCTTCGACATCTCGATCGGCAACGCCCCGGCGGGCCGCGTCGTCATGGAGCTCTTCGCCGATGTCGTGCCACGCACCGCCGAGAATTTCCGCGCTCTGTGCACCGGCGAGAAAGGCATCGGCCGATCAGGAAAGCCGCTCCACTACAAGGGATCCACCTTCCACCGTGTGATCCCCGGATTCATGTGTCAGGGCGGCGACTTCACCGCCGGGAACGGAACCGGAGGGGAATCGATCTATGGAGCGAAATTCGCTGATGAGAACTTCGTGAAGAAGCATACCGGACCGGGGATCCTGTCCATGGCGAACGCGGGGCCGAACACGAACGGATCGCAGTTTTTTATCTGTACTGAGAAGACCGCGTGGCTGGATGGGAAGCACACAGTGTTTGGACAGGTTGTGGAGGGGTTGGATGTGATTAGGGCTGTGGAGAAGGTGGGATCGAGCTCTGGAAGGACCTCGAAGACTGTCACGATCGCTGATTGTGGTCAGCTTTCTTGAGCTGTGAGATCTGATGTCTGCTGGATGTTTTAATTCCTGTTTCTGACGCTTTTATGTGTTGTTCGCACTTTGATTTGAGTCGGAGGGTTTGTGTTTGGGACTGATGTCAGGTGGTGTTTGGGGTCTGGAGTTCGCATCTGAAGATCTGAACCGTGTTGATGCGAACTGCCGTTTCGAATAATGAACTTTCTCTATCGTTTTAGTACCCTATCTTGCTGGATTCGTATGGTGTATGTTGCTTTCTAAATGGTGTAGATCAAAAGTTCGTGCACCTACTGTGAGTTGTATACTCTATCGCGTTACACAAGTAGGATTTCTAAATAGAGCTGTCTAGGTATTCATGCTAGGAATACAAAATTCTCATCACGCTAGTTGATTTAAAACGTGAACACAAGGAGATTGATTGTTACTCGTTAGCCTCTGGTTGAATCCTCAGATTATTTATCGTCAACGTTGCGTTTTCAAGCATTCTTTGGTGCCGAGGATGAGACTAGATTTGATGAATAATTACACTAAAAATCTCATCAATGACACCTTCCCAAGTGTCGCAATTTTGTGGTGGCATTATTTGGTCTTTTAGCGGCAGTACACTAAAAATCTCATCAATGATTCACGACGTTGTTCTCGCTGCAACCTACACAATGTGGTCACTTTGTCAGCATCTTTTTCTTGAGCCATTTCTGTTGCCGTCATCCATGAACAGTGTTTCTTGTACCACTGGTCTCAACGGTGGTCATGCTGCCACCACCTCAACTATCCAGTGGCACCGCCTTTCGCCATTCAACATGGTAGATGGCTATCACTGCCGTCGCCTTCCATCGTTGACCATTTGCTGCGTCCCCTTCTATTATCAACCCTGGTGAGTTGTGACACTATTACTCTATCTGCAATGACCGCCTTGTGCCACCCGCCCGTCATTCTATCTAATTACAGATCGCACATTATCATTGGTTGAGGGTGATACTGAATGCATGTGCTGCCATTCCATGAGCACAAAACTAGCACTGGGGTCAATCATTGTCTTCCTGTCATCTGGAAACAACAATATGATTGTATTGGTTCATGTACACTAATGGTTGGTCTCTTTTGTTTGGTTATAGCAATGTAACTGGGAATGAAATGAGATGACACAAAGCAAGTAAAACACAATACCGGTCGGCATAAGCCTGTTTCTTAGTAGAATGCGAAAGTGATGCATATTGGTGCTGGAAATCTGCATCTGCTCAAGCCAGTAGATTGACATATGCTATTTATTCCTCTTCGAATGGGATTATCAGCTTGCTAATCTTGAGGGATGATCTCTACTACTTCCTGAGCAACCGCATCTCCATGATATGAACATACGGCAAAAAAGTTGCGATTATCTAACCCGGATGTGTTTTCTTTGCATCCATTGCCAGAATCAAGGGTTGAACGGAGACACGAGATGTTTTCTTTGCATCCATTGCCAGAATTTAGGGTAGAGACACGAGATCCAACTATTGTCTAACCTCCCTTTATTTGTTCCTCAGCTTGGGTTGTAGAGCTATTCTGTCTGACTTGGCTTGGTGGATTATGCCAATAAGCATTGAAAGCAAACATAGGCATCCTATTGTATCAGATTTGCAGAAGTTCGGGATACAAGCATGAAACTGGATCATATATCATTATATGAAATTTTGAGTACCAAGGTAAACATACTAAAAGACTGAAAATCCTTTACAAAAACTAGATAACAACATCAGCAAACCAGCACACTTATATCTCCATCCGATAGCACATATATCTAGCTAAAGAATCTCTTTATTCTCCAAGGAAGTCATAACAAAATCAAATAAAAACATCAAATCCAATGTTTCAAATATTGCCATATATCATAAACTCGAAGGTAAACATTTCTTACGCGTGAGGCGGGACGAATGGGATAGGAGGCCAAGGTTTCTTGGGGAACTTAGGGAGAGTGATGGGAGGCAGGGGAGGCTTTGAGAAGGGAGGAAGTAGAGGGAATGGAGGAAGTGGCTTGTGCCATGGGAATGGTGGGAGAGGAGGGAGTGGTTTGTGGTATGAAAATGGAGGGAGAGGAGGGAGTGGTTTGTGGTATGGGAATGGCGGGAATGGCTTCGGCACAAATGGTGGGAATGGTT
>JAOVYX010021413.1:0-15794 GCA_035668315.1 Drosera spatulata
GGGACTAAAAGGCTAACACTAATCTGATTAAACAATATAAACCATGAACTCAGCTGGATTCATGTACCTAGGAAGTGAAAGATTGCCATGGTCGAAACTCAGGCCTAGAAGGCCATTACGACGACGACAAGAATTTTCAACTCAAAGTTCTCAAAATTGCCGAAAACCAACCACTAACACAGGTATCATGCTCAACTTTGCATTGAACAGATGGGCATTGTTACCTACAAACTGAAAGAACCCGAAAACCTATGAAAATCTATGAGATTCACAAGGAAACTTCATTTCGATGAAGACCAAAATCTTCAGGTTCCCTACAAGTTCCACATCTGCTCTCTGTCTACGCATAGGTTCAGCCGATATCAGCATATGTACACTAACCGAAAAGCCATGTTAGTCGATTATTCTGTCATCAGTAGTCCACGTATAAGAAGCTCTCATAAGCTGTTCCAGTGAGTGTCCTGTTAACGTCATCCCAGTTTGAAATGTGCTCGAAGAGAGGGCCTTTATGTATCTTCACTTGGCGGCTTGTCAGGTTCATGTGAGGTACACCTAGGAAGTCCTGCATATCAACAAGCTTCTGCAAAGAGTATCGAAAAGCATCAAGTCAGTGTAGTATCATTTTTTTTTTCCAGAAGTTAAATAGCTTGCCTAGGCACTGTCACGAGTTCAGCATAAGTTAAATCAATAATTATGGCAGTACTCTACACTTCACAAGAATCGAGCGATACTTTCATATCTACTCACCGTGCTGTTGCGGACAAGATCCTCATAGTACAGAACAATATACCGTGTGCTGTGGAAGCATTCCAACGCCCTGGCAGCAGCCAGGTCCATTTGCTGCAGTTCAGATATTAGTGATGTAGGGTTGATGTAAGGCTTGTATTTGGAAAGAGCAGCAGCCTGCAAAGCTTACATCAGGCTACGGATCAAAATTATTAACAAATTGACCCGAAACAAAAGGGACAGTCGCATACCTCTTCTAATGAATGTACATGAGACTTGTGAGTTCCGTTCAACAGCTTAGCTTGGCGATCGTGGGAATTGGCAAGCAAAGATACCATCCTGCGCAACAGGTTTCGTCTAAATAGGATAATCAAGGAGACACCCTTATCATTGAAGTACTCTGCTATTTCTTTATGGTGCTCCATCAAGCCCTGCGCATATGATTACAATTTACTGATGCATAATAGCCAGAAAATGAAGAATTCAAAATCCATATTGGCAAATGGAAAAAGTAGAAGAGCCATGTACATATTATTTACATCATATCACACAACCATCACCCAATTGCATCTTGGGCTTGCAGCTCAGACAATGCTTTGACCTTAATCTACGATGTGCCGAAGAACAAAAAGTTATCCTGATGCCATGTCTAACTTGCCATGTTTTCCATTCTGGAACTTTTCCCATGAACCTGATAAAAGCACGTTCAAAACTAAACAGCAGTCTCCTACTCTCATGTACCTGATTAAGCATCCACTTGAATCCAACCGCTGCAGAGCATTCGTTCTTGGAAGCACTACCCATCCAGTCCAAATTATAAACTCTGTCAAGGGTTCTGACAATGGAAGAAATATTGCTTCTTCTCTCTTTCACAGAGAATATCTCCCCGTTGGAGCTCACATTTACATGACTATTTAATAATGTCTCGAACCAACCACTTCCAGATCTCTGCACTGATATGATCACAAAGTATCGAACTGGATTATCTTTACATTCTGCCCTGAAAATATCAAAATCAAGTTATCCACATAATGTGGGCAAACGGAAAGCATAGCTCAAGCAAGAAACATTTTAAAAGGCTAAAACCTTGATTACCTCATAAAAGTTTGGGGATGTGGGTAATGAAGGTAAGGAGCTTCAGTCAGTCTAATTCGGTAACTATCACACGGAGCGTCAATGATCTCAACCAAAGTTTTTGTACGGACACTTGACTGCTTCAGGTAGATTGAGCAAATATATACCCCACAGGCCATAGCAAAGACTAGCATCATTATTCTTGATAGAAAGGACGACGCTTTAGGAGGCTTGACGACTAATACATCCTGCAAGCAGAAAATACAGCCAAATTATTCAACAATGAAGCCTCCACAACCAAGTCATTTGGAGCCTGAAGAAATAGCAATTCATGAAAAAAGGCCGATAAAATCTACAAGGCATCTATCCAACCCATTACCCATGCAATTATATACCTGAATAGTGTTCTAAGAAGAAGTTCAGAATGTGTTTGAAATTTATTCATGCAAGTACGAGAACGATTGAAGGCCATATCAAGCGTTGTAATCCGATCTAAACGATTCAAATCAATCCTTTAAACAACAAATATATTCTTCTTACAACCATGTACCAGAAATGCAAGATACACATAGCAGAACAGTCCATGCTAAACATAGAAGACAAACATCACAGCATTCAGAGTCAGCAGACACTGAAACCCTAAAAAATTTCCACGGACTCGAAGGCGCAGATATATACATTTCACATGGGTAAGCGGCCAATTTGAAATCCAGACTCATCTAGGGCTCACATTCTCATCTGAAAGCAATGGAAATAAACAAAAATTGAATCAACAAAATTGGAAACACTCCCTCGGGTCCAATCAACACCCAAAAATCAAACAAAATCAGATTAACAACAAAATCTAACACCTACCCATATCATTATCACTCCAAAAAACACATAAAAAACCCACAAAGCCCAAATTTTTCCTCCATCAAACTCAAAAACATAGTTACAAACTCAGAATACCTTGTGAATAGAGCACAATACCTCAGCCATTTATCAACAACGAGACACAAACACCCAAATGATTCAACAGATTCCAGATTTCCCAGCCACATTTGAGTTCACATCTCAGCTTCTTCACCAATGAAGAACCCCTCAAACCATACAAAGCCAGCTCCTTTATTTGAACTCTCACCACCTGCAAAAAAAAATAATCCCAAAAAGGAACACGATAACCCAAAAGGGCACAAAACCCTGCTGGATTTCTCTCCCTTTTTGCACTCTGGTATGAACCCACAAACTATTTTCAAACAATTAAACAAATCAAATTCCCAAGATCATTAATTGACCCTTAAAAATCACTGTATTCGAGACAAAAAAGAGACTCGTGCTTTGAGACTGTGACAACCCAAATGGGTCAAATCTAGAACAAACGGGCTGCTCTTTCAGGTGGGTCCTCAACGATGAAGGTAACTGTCTGGGTGATTTTGTGTTTTTGTTTTTGCTTTCACTGTTTCGGTTTCTGTTTCTGTGTTCTCCGTGATTTGCGTTCAGATGAAAAAATGGAGAAAGTTTTGATGTGTTGTTGGCCGTTGTGTGGATGAGTTGCGTGTACTCTGTGTGGATGATCTTTGACCCTAGTTTGGATCGTAACTATAAAGTCATTATGGGGTTGGTGTTTGAAGATAATGATGTTTTGGGCAGGTAATTAGGTGATAATGGTGATTGATGACACTGTTTTACTAGCCCTCACGATTTCTTGGCCTAATGTCTGTATGGGACATAACTATTTGATCTACTTGAAGCTTTAATCATTGCTATAACGGATATTGATCACGATAAAAAATTGGAAGGATAAAATCAACATAATTTTGTTAAGTATAGAATATGAGAAAAATGTAAAATATGCTGTCATATTTGTATTATATATTATTCTTATATTTTCTTGGATCTATTTTAATTATAACATATTGATCTGGCATAAAAATTCATATGAGTATTATATTTATGTTGATTTTAATAAAAAATAATATTTTTTGAATGATGATGAGGATTACTGTAATACTTATGAAAGAAACTTATGAAAGAAAATAATGAATGTAATATAACGGATGAAATTGATTTAATTTTTTTTATATTAAAAAATATTATTATTTTTTATTTTGAAATGACAAAAAAAATATAACAATTAAAATGAATCGAAGAAAGTAACAAAAACACATGATCAAAAGGGCAAATTGTTAATCACTTAACTCGTCTTATTCATTTTCACAAATCTCATCAAGATCTTCTACTTTTACAGTAACAGTCTAAAAATGTTTACACACGAAGTATACAGTAAGACGGAAGCAAACGTGGTTATTGCAACAGCAACTATTGACTGTCCTCTGTGCAAAAACACTTTATGATGCTTTACCTATAAAAACACGCCTCACCTCCAACAAATTGTCGATTTAAAACAGCAGCAACCGCCAATAAGAACCTAAACAGTTTGTCAACACTGAAAACCCCTAAGGTGATCTAATCTCCAGGAGTCTCGGCGCAACTGAATTCTCCAGAAGCACAGGATTCGCTACTGAGATGATAATTAAATTGGTATTGAATGGTATACAGGCTGCAGTCGTCTAGCCATTGGGAGAACACTGAAGAAAGGAAAACGAGAACAAGGTCCATCGCCTGGGTGGGCGCCGAGTTTCTATTTGATTGTGCTCCACATCAAGCTCAAGCCTCCTCGACGCCCTAGTGGGAAAGGTATTGTGCTCTTATAGTGATCGAGGAATTGCTTTGCCCTCGAATGTATGGACTAGTGGCACCGCAAGATGCTTCAGGTTTTGATAGCTTACATATGACAGTGGAAATCAGTATGTCATAGCTTACATATGACACACTCTTTTGAAGAACTCAAGGATGACAATTTGATCTGCTCATGGAAATCAGTATACCTGGAAGGACAAAACAGCGTCCATGAGATCCTGCTCCAAACCCACAAATAGTGACTTGCAACAAACATATACTTTCAGCTTCAGATAGAATAAATAAGAGAGCAAAGCATAGACCTATATGCCGCCCCTACCTGGTCGCTAATTGAGTTGTAGTCTAAGATTCAAACTCAGATAGTTTGCAGTACAAAAAGATACTAATAAACTGGGACCTGAACAATACTAACCCTCACATCATTCCACTATGCAAATAACTGTTGGATAACAGCCTCCGCGTCTCCATTGTACTGAGACAAGAGGTGAATAGCATCAGCCCGAGGCAAAGCAAGAAACTCCTGCATGAAATCAAGCAGGTGTAGAACATTAGTGAACCAGAATCGCTATAGCACAAACCAGTAAGGCAAATACAAATGTCACTGCCATTGCTATTTGCAGATTCAGATTAACTTTTCTGATCCCAGGCTCCCAGCAATGAAATCGAGTGCATTTTAGGGTTAAATGATTCTCATTTTATGATTTTGGTAAATTGCGCTCAGAAAAGGATGAAGGAGCAGCCAGGAATCAAGTAAAACATAATGAAGGTTCAAGTAATACATTACCATAGGTCCAGCCCTAATTTTTGAATTGATAGGTCCAGCCCTAACCTTTTAAAGTCTAGAGAGCGAGATAGAGCAGAACTCACCATCACTTTGAGAATAGCACCTTCATCACATAGATCCCTTGAAGACACTTGAGCCGGACTATTACCATCTTCTACAGTCTTACATCCAGAAGAAACGGTAACCTGAGATGATCCTTGTGTGCAAGTGTCTGTATTTGACTGGTATACAACATCAGGAAGCAAGGAGGGAATAGCTTTCAAAGAGTCGATTTTCAACAACGATTCAAAACGATCTTTGCACATTTGAAGCTTGAACCACTCATTATGCGTGTGGAGCATAGCTCGCATAATTTTCATTAATTGTGGTTCTTCAATTCCCAACCTCTTTCCAATTGCCACCTATTAAAGATCCAAAATCCAGAAATATACTTAAAACACAAAATTACAGAAATGGAATACTCGAAAACACCCTTTTTCAAAAGTGTAGCTTTGAGAGAGGAAAACAGGTATGCAAGTCCTACACGCCGACCTCAACTTTGATTGGCAAGGACATCAAACGACCACAAACCCACTCCCTACGAGAATGCATAGCAGCAACAGAAGGTAGATTAAAGGAAATGCAACGGGTTTTGTGGCCATAAGAACCAGTCAATTAGCACATTTATATCAAGTCAGTTGGAATTGAAACACCAATCATCACTAAAGGCTCTCAATTTTGATGGGTCTTTAGTTGAAGATCAAAATAACATGCACAGATCATTATATTCAGAGAAAAATAATACTAAAACCGAAAAGAAAAGAAAAGAAAATGGAAGTGCAAACGATAATTTGCAAAGATGGTGACATTTCCAGAGCTGTCACCTGGAGAGAACTAGCCAGACCAAGCAAGGGCAAATCTCTCTTGAATGCGGCTTGATCAGGGGTGAGCAATAACACGAGTGTCTCTTTCAAAGGCTTCAACAAAGTAGGATCACGGGAAGCTAAAGGACCTAAATGAGAAGAAGCAACCGTCACAGCACCAGAGTAATCACCAGAATTAATCAGCTTCAGAAACTCAACCTGGAATCAAAAGGATTGTTAAAAGATATGACTTGAACAGAAAATATGATATAAACTACATCGTTAGATTCGCTCCGAGACACAAGAATACGGCTCATCACCTGCTTCAGTTGGAATAACAATACTGGGTTCAGATCGAAAAAACATGGATCAATCACATTTACTTCTTCGACAACTTCTGTGGTCATGCCTCTACCTGCTAGCTCCTTCACTCCCAGCATATTTTCATAGTTAGCATCCTTACGTTGAGTTCCATCAGAGGTCCAATACTTTATGGGATCCTGCTACATTTAATTTACCAGAGTCAGAAAGCAGCTGAAAAATCACATGCACACATCCTTCTTTTGGAAATAGTGAGAATTAACAATGCATGAGGTCAGGAGTTCAAAACCTACCTCCTCCGACATGATTTGTGTCAGCTCTTGCTGACTGCTTTCATCATAAGGAATCTTGTTAAGGTCAAAATCATCATCTCTACCCCTCCACCTTTTGCGACTCCTCCTATTATCAACAGAATGGCTTCTAGTTCTGTGAGAACTCCTTGCAGATTTGGCTTGGTGGCATTCACTGGTGCTACAATCCTCATGGTTGCTAGAAGTTTCACTGGGGATCCTCATCTCTGAATCTGTATCTTGGACCAGCTCTGTGCTAGCTTCAGAACCATCCAATTGAGTATTACTGAGAGAAGATTCACAATCAGGTTGTTTACTGTTACCACCACTCATCTCGAGGGAAGAGTTTCTTGGTGAACAACAGGATGTCTCTGGCTCCAAAGGGGGGTGCTCTCTCAAACCTGCAGAGAGGATATCACTATCAATCATGAAAAAAAAAAAAAAAAGAACAGACAAAGACAAACATAATGACAAAATGCAACAGAGGTTATGAAATCACCTGACGAGGAGATGACCACAGGGAGAACAATCCCCCTGTAAATACAGTATTCTTGGACAAGCTCATCCAGGGCGGAGAGATTCAATCTCATCCGGCATAACTCATTCTGATAGAAGCAAAAAGAAATTAGGTTTATGAACCGTATTTAAACAACACAAAACAAGTTTTTTCCCATATAGCTAACTCACACCAAAGAGCCATACTTGACGCCTTGATAACCTTTCTAAAAAAGGAAACAAAACATTGCAAGACAATGCCAAGGCCATATCAAGGCTAGCACATTGCTCCAGAATGCTAGACATGCCTGCTCTTTGGACTCTAAATGCCTAACCTTTTCCTAGGTGACACCTTATAAGTTATAACTATGAGGCAAGTTTCCTTTATTCTTCATCACGGCAACAAACAAAATATCACCAATAAAATTACATGTATGAATGAAGAAAATAAGTGAAGGAAATCAACTACCTGAAAAGCCTGGGACAGGTCACCTTTGGCAACTCTCAAACTATCTACTGCTTTTTGTCGGGTGAGCTCCACAGCATGCGCAAGAGCTTGTATATCCACCTGTGCATACCCAAAAACCCAAAAAAATCAATGCACATACAGAATGCTGAGGCAGCACCTAACTGGTGTGGTAGAAGGCTTAGGCAGAACTAAATCACCAACACCTTCTGAATTTAAAATACTCTAATTAATGTTTCAGAAAGGTGAAACATCGAACCTCATCAAATGGAGGGGCCACGGTAAGAGATTCTTGTGGTATGGCAGGGGGGTCTCTTTCCTCAAGAAGCAATCTTTCGGTCAGATCTGAGATAGGAGACGACGTTCCTTGACGAAAGCAAAATGCTTTATGCACACTAATTGAAACATATTTAATATTACGGCAAGTCCTATATGCAAGAAAAGAAAAGAAAACACCTGTGAGATATGATGGCAGTTACCTAATCAAATATCTCAATGTCATTGACAAGACCGGATCATATGCACGTAGATGTGCCCTTAAGATGGAAGACATCAATCCCGCAATCTCAAGCCTTTGACTATCAGACCACTAAAAGACATAAAAGCATGGCCGTTAATCCAAAATAACATTCATCAGCATTAATGCTTATATCCAACAAACCAAATCTATGAAAACAAATGCATGCATGGGACCATTGACCAAAAGGAAATAAATGAAGCAAAGAATGTCAATTATGATGTCAAGAGAGTACGATGAAAGGTGTTATAACAAGACAAGAAGGAAACAGAAAGCTCCATTTAAGTAGAATTTTATCCTAAGAATCACACATCCAATCAACTTTCCTATGCTCAAACAATTACTTCGCTTCACAATTCACCAGCAAAAACAAGAATTATTTTTTCACAAATTGTCCCTTTTAAAAATTCATTTGCTCATGTCAGTATTCAACCAAAATTCTTCTTGACAAACACAGATGAGAGATAAAGTGGAAAAGATGGTCCAGTCGGTCCATGTTTCAACTACAAGCCTTGACATTTGAAGTTGTTATAGCAATGCCTTATTTTGGATTTCTACAAAGTTAAATGGCTTGAGGGAACCTTCAGTAGTTTCGTTTAAATGATGTCCATATCTGTGCTTTCTTTGGCACAATATATGATTGTCGTTTCTTGGATTTGGCTCTATCTTTTCAAATTGTGCAAACTCTAGACAATTCAAGCCAATAAAGTGGCTTAGTGCCTTATGGAACTAGAGACTTACAGTGAAGATAATAGAATTCAGTGCTCAACATCACAATTTTTTATGAAGAACTTGGAAAAAGAAGAGCTCTGAACCACACAGTAGCTCGTTGATTGCATAAAGGTGACTGTCACAATGTGTATCAAGAGCAAACATATGATGGTAAGGAAAGAAACATCATTGCTAGAAGGTCACTGCAGAGAGAAACAAAGCTCCAACATTCCGACAAAACACAATAGCACATCCAACGGTAAAATCGGAGACTAAGCTGGTAAAATTTTGAAGAAGAGAAATAAAAAATGATGTTGTACGAGCATTCAGCTACAGACATGACAAATGTTCCGATATATATATAAAAAAAAGCCACCCACTCGCTCATCTAGGGAGGCCAGATGAAGTAAGATCGATGATCCACTCTATCATCTCCTAAAATCTAGCTTGCTACAATCCTTGCCATATCACCAGAAACAGAATTTACAAAGAAAACCTGAAATTATGATGTAAAAAGCGTGGAACATACCTCTTTGGCTACTGGAGAGTTCTGATCGTCTTTATCATATATGAGAGCAAGTAGGATGTGCTTGAACTCCTCATATGCTTCCTTAAAATCCAGGAAAGTAAAAGCCTCTCAGGTTTTGAGCCAACCAAATATCTCCTTGTATTGAACAATCTCAAAGTTTCAACAATTCTTTTGACAGTTCTTTCTTCTCGACTTATTGTATAACTAACCATGCGTGGTGTGCCACATCCACTTATATACCATGTAACCATTCACTGGGCTGGAGAATCTAGTAGCCATTCTAACCAACCACACTCACTGAAAACCTACAGTAAATGCTACTCCATATTTAATGTTGATTCTACCCTGTCTTACTCAAAGCAAAGCAGTTGCCGGTAACTTTTGTGGGCAGATATATAGACCACTTTACACCACAGTCAGTTTACTCATGAGTGCATACTTAACAGTCATCTTTACCTCAATAAACTCAAGATAATGAGCGCAAAATTATCCTATGCCCCAAACCCCCCAAGAAATGAAAGAAGTAGTATCAAATTGCTAGTTCGGATTGTCATTTCTTTACTATTTGGCCTTAATTGTGTCACTCAGTCTACTCAGACCAAAGCAACATTTACCAGATAGTGTCATCTCATTAATCTTTTAATCTCTTTTCTAACATTGGAAACATAGTTAAGTCTGTTAACAGCCCAGCAATAGTACCATCAATAACACATCTCTTTCTCACAATTACGTCGACAACAACTCAATCACCTAAAACGACATCCAGTCACAAAAACACCATCAATTCTAAAGTAAACAAGCCATAATCAATTAAATTCACACAAAAATCGAAAGAAGTTCCCATACAGGATAAGCACCAAGAGCACAAGGAGCAAGCCCGGTCCTCAAGCACCGAATCGCCGATTCTCGATCCTTCGCAGTTCCTCTCCTCAACAACTCGATGAATTTCTTCACACACAACAACAAACCAACAATCATCAGCACCAATTCATCTCATCGAAACCAAAACACAATCCCTACAAAATCGTCCCCAATCTCACCTGCTTTTGGAGTCGAAAGAGTAGGCGCTGATCATCGAGCACGTTAGGAGCATGAACACGGAGAAGATCCAAGGCGGCGTCGATGTCGGCGGACTCGAAAGATCGTCTGATCTGCCTGATCAGGAGCCGCGACTGGTACGACGACGGCGACAATGGCGGCGAAGAGGCGTCGTCGATGAGGTGCTCCGATTTGGCGAATTCGATCACGATCGTGTCGAGGGATTCCCAGTTCACCGGTGTCGTTTCCATGGCAATCGATGATGGTGAATCGAGGGTGATGATGATGTTTATCGGTTACTGGAATTTTTGTTTGGTTGTTTGTTTGTTTTTTTTTGGGTTTTTTTTATGGATTATTGGTGAAATTGAGAGAAGGTGAGGACTTGGTTGCAAAACGAGGGAGAGTGATTACAGTGGGGAAAGGTTAACGTATGATGACAGGTGTCCTCGCCGTGACGTGAGTGACTTTTGTTTTTGGTTTGGTTTACTAAAAGAGAATTTCAGGGCAATTTCTTGTTTAAGGCATTCACGTCATATATGATTTTTTTTATTCTTTAATTTATTTCATTAGAGCAAATCCAATGAATAAACTATTTTTGCATGATTATAATTATAAATTACCTATGAATAATATCAAAATAACTAAATTTATCTATATTATTGCAATCATGTTATGCTAAACTTTAACACTGTCATTTTTTTCATCATCTTTTTCAACTATAGTAAGGATATTCACATCCTATGTTAAACTCTTTAATATATTTCATTAGAGCAAATTCAATAAAATAAGCTATTTTTGCATGATCATAATTATAAATTGCCTATGAATAATACCAAAATGACTAAATTTATCTATATTATTGCAATCATGTTATGCTAAATTTTAACATTGTTATTTTTTTCATCATCTTTTTCAACTACGATAAGAACATTCACATCCTATGCTAAACTCTTCAATATATTACATTAGAGCAAATCCAATGAAATAACCTATTTTTGCATGATCATAATTATAAATTGTCTATGAATAGTATCAAAATGACTAAATTTACTTATATTGCTCTAATCATATTATGCTAAACTTTAACATTGTCATTTTTTTCATCATCTTTTTCAACTACGGTAAGGACATTCACATCATATATGATAAATTTTTTTATTTATTTTACTATTCAATGTACTTCATTATAGCAAGTCCAATGAAACAAGCTATTTTTGCATGATCATAGTTATAAATTGCTAATGAATAATATCAAAATGGCTAAAGTTACCTATACTTCTCTAATCATGTTATGCTAAACTTTAGCATTGTTATTTTTTTTTCATCATCTTTTTCAACTACATTAACCAAAATTGATGATGCAATGATGACATGACAAAAACATCATAGACAGTTTTCAATGTCAAATCTGACAATGCATATAACAAAAGCCATAATTTGACAAGGAAAAAAAATATGCACTAGAGTGCACATTTGATGGCATATTGCTATATTATGGATTTGGCTACCTAATGCAATGTCCATTGGACTTGCTCTTACATCTGATATATCTATAAAAAATACAGTATGTTATAGTATTATTTATCATTTGAAAAATTATTATTCATTTTTTCTCATTTTATCGTTTTTGCACACATTCCAATACGTTTTTTTAACGTCACATTACTATTTTTCTTAATCACATATTCTATTTTTTCATTTATATCTATATCCTATTTTATGATATCTAATATGAATGCTCTAAACAGTATTATCTGGGGTTGGTGTGATTGAAAATTGGGATTTGGGATAGTACATTTTTGGATGTGCATCCTTCTTATTTTTGATTGGTTATTAAAACTAATTTAGTTTTTATTCATTGTGGTTAATTTCTTTTCATCAATCAGAACCGAAGAAAATATAAAGAGATGTACTCTCTTCGTTTTATAAGCTTTGTAATGTTTTAATTTTGCACGTATGTCGATGCAAAATTTGACACACATGCAACGACGATCAAACGTTATTTTTATAAATTTATCGTGAAACCTCAATTATTATGTAAGTTACATAGTTCAACCAAATACATGTTGCGGAACAATCAAACACGATTTATATAAAAACAAAATTTATATTCATGTATATATACGAATATAAAATACACATATATTGCAAAGTTTATGAAATCGAGGGAGTACATCTTTGGAGGTGTTCCTAATACTTCCTTGGGATTTGGATGGCAATGATCTTAAGTTTATGGTGAAAAGATCATCAACATACTACAATGCACAAGATATAAAAAATATTTCCTTCATCCCAAATTATATACTCTTTTCGTTCAAAAATAAATACAACATATAACTAATAACTTCGTTTTTCGTTTAAACGACGTAAGAAAACTATGTCACAAAATTATGTCACAGAACCAAAGTTGAAGTATATAATTTAAACTATCATTAATATTTCAAAATATTTTTATAAAAAATTATATTTGATCGTCCCGTAATACAAGTCAAAATTTATCTCAATAAATCTTCAAATCAAACTATTACACTTGTTTTGACCGGAGGGAGTGTTATACTTCAGAGGAGTTAATAGGATATACCGTAAAGAGTTAATATTTTTTATATTAAAAACTTGTCAAAATAGACAAGTATGTTAGAACGAAAAAAAAAAAAAAAAAACACACCGTTATTAAGTAATATAGGATACAGGGAGTAAAAGAAATTGTGTCTTCCCAAACAATTAAATGATAATCAGTTGCCATACGGCTTGATAGAGATGAAGTATGCTCACGATTACCTCCTGCGAAATGATGGTGTTCTTGAAAGCATACAAAACGAATTATATAGATCTACATTTTCTGCATAGCATTCTAAAAAGTCATCCCTAGTAAAATACTCTTTCTCCGTACCATCCAATCTTAGCATGATTCGAGATTAGACTTGTTCCGAACCAATCAGCAGCTCTCGCGTATAGAATTTCTAAATATATCCTGTCCATCTTCAGATATGGGAATGGCATGCTAGAACAGCGCTGCCGAGCTTCCATCTACGGTGATCACAGTCCAATAGTCATCCCATGTCGCATGGCTCGGCACCCTTCTGTCTATGTCAACTCTGTGAAAATGTTCATTGTTTTCATCAGTATACACAAAGAGATTCAGTAACCAGAAAGCTTCAGATTTAAAAACCAGAAGAAGAAATAAGACCACGAATCCTGGTGCAACCTTTTATATACTGATGTCGGTGTGGGAACCAGATGCACAGCATGATGCAGGTCGCAAAACCCATAGTCGCAACTATGTACAATGGTTTGATTCAACATCATTCTACCCTGCTCGTCGCTCCCTAGTCCCTACAGGGAAGAACGTGAACAAGGATTAACAAAGACAGCTTCAAAAGATAGCCGACAAGTCGAGCAATTTAGCAGCAAGTGTGAAAATATACAAACAAGACGCAATAATTTAGCATCGAACACATGGTATAATTCTGTTTTCCTTTCCACTAAGAATTATAGAGAGATTAGACTTCAAGTTGAGTTCTTGATCAACAGAAATGTTATTAGGAGAAGAAAAAGCACAATCAAAGTTTAGAAAATTGCAAAGGAGAAGAAAAAGCACAATCAAAGTTTAGAAAATTGCTCAAGTGCAGAATAGCAGGATCACCATGCAAAATTTTGTATGTAAAGGTACTTCCGTTGCAAATAATCTTCTGCTGAATTGCCTCGTCAATTCTGTTCCAAGACTGGTTGTGAAGAAGGATGGATTAATAACAATTAGTATCAAGTCGAATTGGAGAAACTAACAGAAAGCAAATCTTCTTTTAGTGCCCCAAAACTTCCGGGAAATCATTTCTTACCATGGTCAAGACTCAAGGCAGGAACTGTTTCCTCCAATGGTGCACCGTTAGAATCTACAAATGCCTTGGAGCCACGCGCCTTCAAATTCCAGTACTTCCAAGATATTAGAACTCATAGGATGGTGTGCTTCTTATGTAACAACAGAACCAAACAAGCACATGGGGAGAGGCCGAGATGCTAACCTTTCATTTCTCGAAAGACCGGCCATGTCATCAGGAGTCGATAATTGTACATGCTTTGTCCTGTCCATGGGCACACCACAGTAAACAGATAAGAATGGGATACAGAGTAGTTCTTGTTTTGGGAATGGGATAAAAGAGAACCATAGACCACCATATCTACCGCACAGACATGTTACATGCAGAAACATGTTTAAAAATAGTTAGTACCATATATCATAGCGCAAAGTGAGAGCCATTTTAGACAAGAAAGTCAAATTTGAACACTGCAGTGGCATTGGCAACAAAACCACCAAGACAGAGACGATTAACTTTTCAAGCAGATGGGAAAGCAGTTCAATGAAAAGAAAAGAGTCCAATGAGAAAGAAACGTAAAAAAAAACTAAGTAACTTACTGCTGTATGAATCGACAATCTTTTCAAATTTCCAAAGAGTCCTCCCTGGACCATGTTAGGCCTTGATCTCCCCATGTAATGAACTAGTCCCTAATAGCTTTTTCACCCCTTTGGTTTCCATCGGTTTCCTGACGCTAACTGCATCATCCCATCTTCCGCCTTTGGCATACAAATTTGACAGTGTTACATAGTGACCTGCATTTTCAGGCTCCAAATGCAGAAGGTTCTCCACAGCCAGCTTTCCAACTTCAAGATTCTGTTGGGCTTCGCTGGCAGTGAGAATAGCCCCCCACATGCGCTTGTCAGCCTTCAGAGGAGTTTCATTTAGGAGAATGACAGCCTCATCAAGCCTACCAGCTCGTGCTAACATATCAACAAGACAGGCAAAGTGCTCGACTCTGGGTACAAACCCAGAGTCTCTGCAGAGCCATTGGAAGAGTCGAAGGCCGTAATCAACAAGACCATTGTGAGTACATGCTGAAAATGCAGAAGTTAAAGTGCCTGGATTCACAGAAAGACCCAACAACTTCATTTCTTCAACACAAGCCAGGGCAGATTTTCCCAGCCCATGCATTGCATATCCTCCAATCATTGTATTCCACGACACAAGATCTCTTGTTCCCATTTTGGAGAAGATATGCTCAGCAGTGTTAATGCATCCACCTTTTGAATACATAGAAATTAGAGCATTTGATACTGGAACACTGGTATCAAAGTGGTGTCTAACAATGTGAGCATGAACTTCTTTCCCTGATTTCAGATCACAAGCAGGCAAAATAGTTGATAATGTTGTCTGGTCATTCTTGATTCCTACACTTTGCATCTTGCTGAAACACAGGAGGGCTGAAGGCCGCATTTCAAGATCAACAAGGCCAAAAATCATAGCATTCCAAGTGACAACATCAGCT
>JAOVYX010021414.1:0-15794 GCA_035668315.1 Drosera spatulata
AATGCTGTTAACCTTTTGACATACACATAAGAACTGCAAACCCTTGAAATTTGGAAAATATTGCTTTAAATCTCAAATTCTCAGGCATCAAGGGACAAAGAACTTCGAAGTCAAAGAATGAGTAAAATGTATGGCCCTACCATGCAAACAAGTGATCCCTTATAAGTTATAAGATTTTGTCTATTGCTTAGCTATCCCTTATTTATACTTGAATGTATTTTTTCACTTTCTTTTTCCAGAGTATCACATGCTATTCCTTCCATGGAGGCGATTGATATGGTCGAGGTCAGTCCACATTTAATTGCTTCTGTGCTTCATATATTGGACTGTACTTCTGTCTCGCTCTTTGTAATTACTGTCGGTACATTACTGTTTGTTGCTTGGGGTTATTCAGCAAAATAATTTTCTTCATGATGATTCGCCTTCAGGAAACATACTGTATCTCCCTATGCTTTTAACGTGGCACCATTGCACCTGACTTTGCAAAAGGCAGGGCAGTAAATTCAAATACTTCACGTCGTCATAGAATCATTTTGTTCATCGACTCCATACACCCTTGTAGTTTCCAAAATAGTAGTAATTTGGACAAGAAGCTATGAATTAAAGGGGCCATCTGAATTTGATTGATTGGTTAATCCGGTGCACTTTTCACGGAGCTCCTCCAAGATCATGTGTCTTTTATGCAAGACAAGTTTTCTTCTTCATCCTACCATCCCAGAGACGTTAACTCGGTCATCTTTTAAAACCCATGCTCCTATAAAATAGAATCCTGCAAATCAGCTGTAGTGGACCATTTAGCAGCCTTGAATTCGGCAGATTGTCAATGTAATGACTGAAATAGAAAATTGAATACTCTGACTGATTACGTCGCAGTCGATTTTTGAACCATTAGCATTGTCCTATAGTAGCACTATTGTTTTTCGTCTTTCGAATTGATTCTTGATTCCTAGATGTGAATTTATTTGATTGCTTTTTAATCTGAACCAGGTTCTTCAACCAAAGACAAATCCGGCATTTGCTACATGGAAAGGTGGAGCGGTAAGTACTTATGGCTTCATGGTGTATGTTCATCTCATATGGGGTTTAGTCGGTTATCTTTCCCCTCATATGTTGACTGGCAAGTGAAAATGCTGTCGAGATGAGATGGCTTTGGATATCATGACCTTAGGCCAATTCTTCTTTGTTGTATTACTGGAACCTCTGTTTTAGTATTCGTCGACCTGCATGGTGCTATATCCGCAATAAAAGAAAACTACAGTTGCCTACAGTGCTCTCATTCGGGCATGGAACCATGACTACGTGGGAGGATGTCTGAACAATAAGACTTCTGCAAATCAAAACAAAAAGGAAATCTATCTGAAAGTGGTTTGGTGTCTTCTTTGGTTTATTTGCTGCGATGGTTGGCTTTTCGGCCGTGAATGATCTGATGTGCTTGTGTATTAATCTGATGTCCACTATGGCAGTACACCAGCATGGAGACATGGATTTTCATAGGTGGTCATTCATTTAGATTTTCATAGGTGTACCTTTAGGAATCTTCGCTCATTAACCTATTCATGTAAGGAACATGATAAGCAAAGAACATGCAATCTACAAAAATGGTGAAGAATCTTCATGCGAATATGATGAGTAGAGCAATTTCTATTCAATTTCTATTCTATCAAATGAAAAGAAAAATACTAGATTCTTGTTTTTAATTAGATTAGAGTAGATAATTTTCTCCCGTTATTTTCTATTAGCCAAACACAAAGTGCTACCCCAACAACAAAGAACTTCGAAACTTGATGCTCTATTCCTTCGGTCTTGATTTTGGGGAGACATGGAGTATATTCAAGCTATTAGTGAATGTTTAGATTGCCTCAAGGTTGTAGAGTGAGATCTTGTTTATTGAATAATTACCTTGATTTTTGTTATATGCATTTCTTGGCAACAAGTTTATAAAATACCTGAGGTTATTTGTTATGTCGTACTGATTGTTGAAGTTCTATGGTTCGTTGTTGTTAGATCCTTGGCATTCTTGATTTTGGTCGGGAGGCATGGATTCACCGGGAGGATTGGATCCAAGGTGGTCTTTATGTTGGAGGCAACAGAAAGTACAGAGATTCCTTCTTCATTCAGGCACAGCCGATGTGCTACATAAATACATGAGCTATGTTCGATGTTCGGACTCCAGGGTAAGCATAAACATGTTATCGTGCTTCTCTTGCGTAACTGTAGTGATAATATAATTGCTCTTGTTTCGCGTGCATCATCTTGGCCGATTTTGTTTGCTGAACATTTCCCTCACATGAGCAGTCGAACTTGGAAAGCTAGTGCCACATGAATTCGAAGACCACTGCATCTATTTGAGCACCATGATGTCTCTCCAAGCAAAACATGAGGAATGAAAAGGTTCTAAGATAGTGTCTCATGACCCAGGAAAGCAGGCTGGGTCTTGCAGAATCGTTAACATAGCAGCGATGCTCATGTATCAGGTATCCTTTGTATAGCTTCGAAACTTTTAGATATGGCACTTGACATCTTTTCTTAACCTTAGATGAATGCTGAATTAATCATGTACTTATTTTCTTGTATAATATCCACTTAACCTTTCTTTTATAATATCCACTTAATCGAGGTTAATAATCCACCACGTGTTTCCATATTCTAGTTTACATCTCTAATGTGGTTCTCCAAAACACCAAATGCCTGATTCATCTATCTTGAGTACAATAACAGGCAATGTGCAATAGAGCACCAGTAGTAAGGTTGCTATCTTAGGGATATACAGTGGATAAGCATTTAATGGCATGAACTAATCGAAGTCTGCCTTTGGGATTTGAATAAAACCTTGAATAGTAAGAGCGCTAGTAGTTTTCCTATATGATTTCATATCTCTATATATATAGAAAATTTGTCAAAAAGCAGATTATGGAGAAGATTTTCTATCCCTAAACCTATCCCTATTTGATTCCTTATACATTATATTTCTTTCTATATTTGAGAAGTCAAAATTTCATTTCCTATACAATTTATATGTTGGAATAATACAAAAGTAATATTTTGTTGTAAAGGACAATTTATAAAATACAAAAAAGGTAACTATTTAAGAGATTTAATGATTCTTGAGAAGTTATTTTCATAATATAGAAATATACTAAATGGAGATTTATTGATTTCAATAATATATATATGATTGAGTTTAATATGAAAAATCAATATATGGAAGAGAGAAATTGATAGATAGTTTATGAAGGTTTAATTACACAAAAATATCTCATAATAATTTTATTTTCATTAGATACTTCATAATCAATTAAAAAATTATATTTCATAAATATAATTATTATATCTAAAATTTAATCTGTTAAAATCCATTATTTATAAATCCAATAACGATATGAATTGATGATTAACTTATTTGGGAGCAGCCTGGTGATTATTAGCCTATTTTGCGCTGTCGATCGCTCCTCTAGACATGAGTTGCTGGAGTTTGACCACGAATCTGGATGCCGATTTTTTCATAAATTTTTGTAAGATTTTTCTTTAATCAGTTTCTTATTTTCATGTGAAAGGGTTAAATTGTGAGAAAGGGTGCAGTTGTGTATTCATGTTGCTCCGACTTGACTTTAGACTAGATGTTTATGTCGGCACCCAAAAAAAAAACATGACTAGTATGCGTTGAGAAAGTCCAACTTGTTTACACCACTTTTTCATTTAAGGTCTCTCAGATCTGTATGGATGCGAAGTACAAATGGGATATGACTGCCTCTATCATTATATGGTTACCTTGTCGTTGTCGATGTGGATAGAAGGGAATATATATTGATGGATATGTCAAGGGTCCTTTCATATCTGCTGTTTGATGTTAATCGGTTTCACTTCAAAACCATCGGTTCAAAATCGGTGATTAATCTAAGTAAAATTGAACTGAATCAATTGTTTGAATGATTTTATTTTAAAAATCAAAACTCTTCAATAAGATTAATAGGTTTCGTTTTAATTTTGACACACTTAGTACTAATTCATGTCGGTCCCAATAAAGGAAGACTACTATGCCTGCGAAAGTCTAGATGTGTGAAATAGTAACGTAAGTATTTATGAGAAGTTTTTAAAAGTACCATAGATGCTTGATGTCAAGGGCAAATAAATGCCATATTTTTCTCTTTTTGGTGTGAAAAGGCTATGAAGATACTATAGATATTGAGATACAGGGGAATGTATGCTTTTATCTTGTTACTAATAAATGTAACCCCCTGTCAATCTCTTTCACAAATACTTAAAAGTGTGGGATGCTTAACAAAGGTTAAGATACCTAAATCAAAACAAGAAAAAATCGATCCTAAAACTATTGATTGCATATTCATAAATATGCAAGTAATAGTAACGCATAACAGTTTTTGGTTCAAAAGTTATAAAATCTGAAGTGAGTGTAAGGACGATTATTGAGTCAAGAAATGAGTTATAATAAACGAGCTCGTGAATCTTCTAACAGTTCTTCTCCCGTTGATGAAAAACATAAAAGAAATAAAAGGTCCAGAACTTTAAAAGAATTCGGACCTGATTTTCCAATATACATATCGAAAAATGAGTCAACGACATTAAACAAGGCGTTGTCATGTTCGTAAGCTCATACTGAAAAGACGCTATTAATAGTGAGATAAAACCCATAACGTAGAATTATATCTGGAAGCTGCTTGATTTCCTATCATGTAATAAAACATTATGATGCAAATGGATTCTTAAGAGAAAGTACAAGGTTGATGGGACTATTGACAATTATAAGGTCAGATTTATCATAAAAAGCTATCGACAAAAGGAAGGTCTTGAGTACTTTGATATGTTTTCTCATATGACGAGAATGACTTATATTAGAATGCTTTGTTATTGTTGCAGCAGTACATAACCTCGAAATCCATCAAATGAATGTCAAGACGACATTCTTATATAGGATTTCGAAGAGAAAACATATATGGAATAACCACAAGGATTTTGTTGTTTATGAAAAACAAAACAAAGTGTGTCAGACTCGTCAAATCATTGTATGGATTTAAACAAGCTCCAAAATAGCTAATGGTATGAAAAGTTTGATCCAAGATGATGATAGGTTTCACAAATAATGAGAAAGACACATTTGGTTTATGTCAAAGACACAAATAATATCTTGATGATATGTTAATCATGGACAATACTCATAATATTATTATAAATATAAAAAAATATTGTAGAAACATTTCGACATAAAAGATATAGAATTATCATGTCATATTGGGGAAAATATTCACCGTTATATTTGACGTACTTGCTTTGTCATAATCTTACATTAGTGCGAATTGGATATCTGACCCCAATGCAAAATTCGCCACAACATCAGCACCTTTATTTATTTGCATTGCAAGGTATGATCAACAAAATTGAAATCAAGAGTTCACTAAAAACGATCCTAAAATTGAAGTTGAAAGTCGGAGTGCTTTTCCTTAACCGGAAGTTAATCCTTAACCTTTTCCGAAATCTTGACGGTAAAAACCAAAACCTCCGCTGCACTTTTTTTCTCTCGTTCCACAGCGTTACAAATTTTAACCTGGCGCGGTAAAATCATGCAAACCATCCCACTCCCCAACACCCCTCCACGACACCGTTTTGCATTTCACGTTCCCAAGAGTAATTTCAAAAGCGAAAAAATAAAAAAGATCGAAATTTATAATCCCCGCCAAAATTCAAAAATTTCCCGCATTTTTTCCCCCATATAATAGCAACATCGATAATTGGTCATCCTCCTCCTCCTCTCTCAAACCAAAAATTTCCTAATTTCAATCTTCTACTAACCAACCGGATTAATTAATCTGTGATTGATTCCATTAATCTGTAATTGACTATTATTATGAGAGGTGATGCGATGGATCGATACGATGCGTATGTGAAGCGGGGGGGGGGGTCAGTTCGGGAACGATTTATCGTCTTCGGAGATATTCAAGGCGCTGGAGAAGTGCGACTATGATCATGACAAAGCCCTCGAGTACATCCGTGATAAGCATGGCTTGGTAGTGGCTGATAGGCCCGAGGTGGGGGCGGTTAGGCGAACAATGACGAGTATTGGGGGTGCAAGGATAAGCGCTGAGAGGTCGGATGATGCTGTGTCGGAGATGGATGAGGCGGAGATGGACTCCGTGGTGCCCGAGACGCAAGAGGGTTGGATGACTGGTGAGTCGGAGAAGTGTCGAGTCGAGGGAGGGGAATCGGAGGGAGTGCAAGAGACCCCAATGGAATCGCTTAATGGGTCGGTCGAGGCGGTGAAAGTAATGGGAGAAAGAGTTGATGGGTCTGAGGGGTGTGGATTTGATGATGGAGGGGAAATTGAGAGAGTGGAGGAGACCCCTATGGAGTCTCAGGAATCGGATGGGGAAAAATTGAGGCTTGAAGTAGCGGGATTTGATGAGTCTCAGACGAGTAAAGGCAATGCCTGCGGTGAAAGAATGGAGATTGAGGAATCATTTGATGGGTCTAAAGTGATCCCCATGGAGGAAGATAAAATTGGAGCGTTACAAGAGACTTTTGATGAGACTCAAGAGCCTGATTTGCAGGACGATCTTGGTTTGGTTGCTGGTAAAGGGTGAATGCGAGTGTAAAGTGGCTGCTAGTGGTGATACAATGGAGATCGAGGGATCGGTTAATGAATCAAGAGCGGTTTCAATGAACAAGAAAGAACACGATCGCCAAGGGGCCGAAAGCATGGCTGAAGTAGAAGAAAAAGGTAAGGCTGTCGGCGAGTGCTTTCTTCCTAAAGTCAAGGAAGAACCTATTACGGACAATAGGGATTCTAAAGGTTGGGAGTTGGTTAAAGTCAAGGAAGAAGCTGTTTCTGACACTAGGGATTGTAAAGGTTGGGAGTTGGTTACAGTGAAGGAAGAAGCTGACATTGATACTAAGGATTCTAAAGGTTGGGAATTGGTTAAAGTCAAGGAGGAGCCTGATGTCGAGATCATAGAAGTGAAAAAGCCTGCTAAACTAAGCAGATCTTTGGCAATTGTTCCAGTGGACCGGAAGTCACAGGAGGGCATTCGAGCTGAGACGGTGAAACCAATCAGTGTGAAGAAGGAAGTCGTCGAGGAGCGTAGAGTTACGCGGTCTGAATTGGAGGATGGAGACTTTCCGGTGGAGCCTGATTGGTTGTTGGTAGGGAACAGTGTGGTAACAGGTGCTTCGACGACCAAGGGGAGGAAATTGGAGGATAATGAGATTGTTGATTTCAATTTTCCCTCGGATAGTTACAGGAAGTACAGTTAGGCGAGCTATCGGGCAGCTTCTGCGGCTTCTGGTATCATTCGCTTCTCAACCAAACGCTGTGGAGAGGTATATCGATCTTTCTGCTTTGGATCTCTGTAATCATTGATGCTTATGCTAAGTTTTTACAATCTTCATTCTTTTGTTTCTTTGATGAGACTAATTCTGAGACTAGGAACGTGTGATTAGGATTTTATCAATAATTGTTGAATTCTGATCATAAGTTGTATTCCTGCACTTTTAGATTGGTAGGCTGCCGATGGAGTGGTCGAACTGTCTCATTCCTCCAGTGAGGTCCTTAAAGGTCAAAGTTCGTGGCTGATGTGTTGCTGCTCCACCGTATCTTTCTCTGATGCAAGATATACTTTTATACTTGAGGTAATTGGTCTATGTCAGAAATTGGTCTTCCTATGATTACTTCATATCGATTGAAAGCCAATGATCATTAACTTGTGGGTAGAATACTTGGTGCTTCTTCTGAAATTGAGTTTCTTTGCGCTTGAAGTTTCTACATACATCGGTCTGTTTTCACTGGAGATGGTCGACTTTCTTGGAAGTTAGATACCTCTGCAGAGACGATTCTACATTGAAACCGCTAGTAACCCTTATGAAGTTGCTATCTCAAAAGGTCTACTTCGTCGCTATTTTGATGTAGGTAAATAGCATATGTTTGTTTGGTCTCAGTTACATAGTTTCTTGTGTTTGATATGAACAGGCTGGTTTCACCCCTGAGGAGCTAGAGTCTCGAAAGCGCTCATTGGATTCTATCCATGTCGAGGTTCACCTTTTCTGTTGACTCGAGTTCACTGCTCAATCAATTCTTGATGCACAAGCCTTTCTGGGATAATAATACCAACGCAAGTCGTCCTAAACATTGTCTTCCAGAATAAGAAAAGCAGAATCATCATGCCTTGAGTTCATGTTTGTATCTGATCAAATGATACATTACTAGCAATGAACATAAATGGCAATTGTTAGAGTGTTCATGCTTGTGATTACCATGCAGGAACGTCTACTTGAAGGTGCAACAGCTTTGCAAATGGCCAAGAGGAGAAGAAATTGTCCAGAGATGCCTGAAAACAAAGATGATCAAGCCATCTCAGAAGTCTATTTGAACAAGATTGTTGGTTCAGTTGATGCATATGACCTCCAGGAGATGGAACCGGCTGCCACACTCACGTGCAAGCTAAAACCGTACCAGAAGGAAGCTCTCTACTGGATGAGCAACTTAGAGAGTGTTGAAGAAGCTGCAAAAAAGCTTCATCCTTGTTGGGCAGCGTATCAGATCGGAGATGAGTATGTAGATTTCACTTGCTCTTTTAGTTTTCCTTTTCTGAAGGAATTGTCATTCTCTGACTGGGATGGTATTTGATAGGAAGCCTGTTTATGTGAACATTTTTTCTGGGGAGGCCACGACTAATATGCCATCAGCAACTGACTCAGCCAGGGGAGGCGTAAGTTTCTTAGTGAATTTAGTAAAATACAGAAACAGGTTGCAGTAGCCAACTAACCATACAGGATAAGCGTTAGTGTATTGATGCAAATATGTTAATAGAATACATATTGGCTAATTATGTATCCATGTGTAGATTCTGGCAGATGCAATGGGACTTGGAAAGACTGTGATGGCGATTGCCTTGATACATACACGACCAGGCCGAGGAAGCCCAAGTGATCATAAGGGTAGTTCAAACACTGATTCGTCTAGAGTTAAGGGTGGTACTCTGGTTCTATGTCCAATGGCTTTGTTGGGTCAATGGAAGGTCAGTTGTTTTCATTCAAAGCTGGAACTTCACATATGTTTCAAAGGGCAAATATTAGCCACATTTACATGCAAATGTGTCTCATACACGTACTTGTTTTGGTGAAACTACAGGATGAATTAGAAGCTCATTCTGAACCAGAGAGCCTGTCAATCTTTGTACATTATGGAGGTGGCAGGACAGAGGACCCATCAATAATGGCTAAACATGATGTGGTTTTGACAACGTATACTGTTTTGGCTTCTGCTTTTAAAACGGTAAGAATGTATTTCTATCTAGATGTTTTTGTCGCCTTTTATCCTAGCGGCCCAAAGAATAAACTGAAATAATCTCAACTTCTGGATGCAGCAAGGCGTGCACAGCATTTATCATAGGATAGACTGGTTGCGGGTTGTGTTGGATGAAGCTCACACTATCAAACCATGGAAGACTCAAGGTGCCCAAGCTGCTTTTGCACTGTCATCACACTCCCGCTGGTGTTTGACAGGCACCCCTCTTCAGGTTTGTAACGGAAGAATTGTGAAAAAACAATCTTAGAGCTTTTGTAAGTATTGATCCTATCTTGACTTCTGTTAATTGCCAATGCAGAATAATATGGAGGATCTGTGTAGTCTTCTTTGCTTCCTCAAGGTTGAGCCCTGGTGCAACTGGCAATGGTATGCATTAGGATAAAGCCATGATTTCTTTACTCATATAGAAGATTTAAGGATCTTGGCTTCTACGTCATGTGATTTGGATTACATTGCTTACTTTCATTTGAATCGACTTCTGTTACTCCATTCTGATCTTTTTGGTTTTTACTAGTTGGAAGAATGATATTCAAAAGCCATTTGAGTCTGGTGATCCAAGAGCACTAGCATGGGTTAAGGCTATCTTAAAGTCATTGATGTTGAGAAGGACAAAGGAGTCAAAGGATAAACAACGAAGGTAATGCTGTGACTGAGAGCCTTGTAATTGCTTAAGCTTCAGTTTTCCATAGAGCAACGACTTTAACGGACCTCTAACATGCAATGATGTTCTGTTTAGGCTCATAATTGAACTGCCCCCGACCAACATCAAAACTATTGTGTGTGAACAGTCAGAAGCTGAACATGATTTCTATGCTGCCCTCTTCAAGAGATCAAAGGTAATTCTAACTTTCAACTTCTTTTCGTTGTGTATCATCTACTGCTTACCCAGGATAGCGTGCAACAAATGAATAGCAAATAAATAAACTCAACAGCTGACCATAATAGTGAGACGAGCCTAGTTCTTTAGCTAGTGGTCAGATATTCATGTCAAGAAATGAATTAGAGTCTCAGCTTATCACTCTCCTTGGTGAGCTTGTGTATGAACATTTCTATCATACCTGGCTATAAGCGGAGCCATTATTACCGAGAAAAACACCGTTAGTCTAACTTCATTAGCCTTGTTGATTCTACAGGTCCTTTTACTATTCTATACTCGATAAACACTAATGTTATTATGTGTCTGAACATGTTCTGTATACAAACAGGTCCAGTTTGATAAGTTTGTGGCACAAGGCAAAGTCCTTCACAACTATGCCTCCATCCTGGAACTACTGCTTAGGTTAAGGCAGTGTTGTAACCATCCATTTCTTGTAATGAGGTAAGAAACACGCTTCCGTCTTAATATATAACCTTAAATTGCGCATGCAGAGTTCAAATGAATCTACTTGATGCGTCTCCCTGATATTTTTTTTCCTTGGACGAATTGTCAAGTCGGTATGATGCTCCTGACTTGAACACAATAGCAAAAAGGTTTCTTCAAGCGAATGCCAACTCAGCTTTTGTTGAAGAAGTCGTGGAAGGTATTAGACGAGGCGAAGACACAGAGTGCCCAATCTGCATGGAGTCGGCTGACGATCCTATTCTGACACCATGTGCTCATAAGATGTGTCGCGAATGTATACTGTCGAGCTGGAGGAATCCTGCACACGGGATATGCCCGATTTGTCGTACTGAGATGAGGAAAATGGATCTGATCACATGTCCATCAGGAAGCCGGTTCAGATTCAACATTGAACAGGAATGGAAGGAATCCTCCAAAGTCTCCAAGCTCCTGAAATGCTTGGAGTCCATTCGGGCATCAGGCTCTGGGGAAAAGAGCATTGTTTTCAGCCAATGGACCACGTTTCTCGACCTCTTGGAGATCCCTTTTAGGAGGAGGCGGATTCGTTTTCTAAGATTTGATGGAAAATTATCACAGAAAAATCGTGTGAACGTGTTGCATGAATTCAATGAAACCCCAGAGATAACGGTGAGAAAATACATATTCTTCATATTTTTAAGTCTACAGATTCAGGTATGTTTTATACAGAAGTGATTGACCGAGAAGGTGCTTTCTTGAATCAGGTGTTACTGATGTCTCTGAAAGCCGGTGGGGTTGGCCTGAACTTAACAGCTGCCTCAAATGTGTTCTTGATGGTACATTCTCTTTTTCACCTTGATCCTTTGATGGTTACCCTTCTTCATGTTTGTTCTCGGATCATCATATCTTTCTACATATGACAGGATCCCTGGTGGAATCCCGCTGTTGAGGAGCAAGCGATAATGCGAATCCATCGGATTGGCCAAAAGAGGACTGTAGTTGTCCGAAGATTCATAGTCAAAGTATAATTCTATTGATGCATTAATGATCAAACATTATACCATGCATAATCAAGTCAGACCACCAAACCATATGGTGTCAAACACATGATACTCTAGCTGATTGACTAAACCAGGAAAATCTCTGGTGGAATTGAACAATCATGAATCATCAGGATCCGTGGGGAATCCATTATACTTGCAGCTAATTTTCAGTTGTTTGAAAATTCAAAATTGTTTGTGAGCTTATATCATAAGTTGAGCTTTTGTCATAGCGTTTTCGCTGTTGACCGTTCGCCAAATTCAGAGACTATCTCTGTAGGAAGAGTAACATTTCTTAGGCTTTACACCTACGATAACATGCAGGACACGGTGGAAGAGCGGCTGCAACAAGTTCAAGCAAAGAAGCAGATGATGATAGCGGGCGCCCTCACGGATGAGGACGTCCGATCTGCAAGATTGGAAGAGCTCAAGATGCTCTTCAGATGATCCACGCCAAACTTCGACGTGAATGCCGGTATCTAGCCACTTGGGGAAATCCTTTTTTTGCTCAGATTTCCATAGTTTCTCTTTAGGCTGATGTCATCTAAAGCTTGTACGGTTTTGGTATGACACTTTGTTATTTGTAACTTTCTTTTGAAGTCAAGTTTCCATGATGGCATCTTTTGGAAGGAGAATTGTTTCTTTTCTTTCTTTCTTTCTTTCTTTATTTATTTTGAAAGAGAATTCTTGATTTCTATTTTGGCAGTCTTGTTCAATTCTTCTTTGTTGAACTTTTTTCGTGCGACCCAGAGACTGCAGTATGATAATTCTCTTCTACCTTTTGACAAACCCATTTCATTTTCTGTCCATTTCTGCGGAGTTGCTCTCTTCTTTTTGTTAATTTTGGATTGCATTTTGGTGGGGTACTTGTTAACATTTTGCATGTGCATCATTGTCTAGCATTATTACAATATTACGTGTGGCCAATGTTTGAAGCTGGCATCACGGGCTACAATTGGCTTCCTTCTCTTGTCTTTTTTTTGGATTGTTAACATGATAAACATTCAAGGGTTGTGGTAGTCAAATTGATTGTAACAGATTTGGACCTATATACCCAAGAGATTATGAATATGCTGCAATTTATTCAAATGAACATCTGGTGATGACAAGGGATTCAGCAATACACAAAATTTGCTCATAGGGAGGGTCGATGTGCTTATTATGTTCATTAGTTTGCTCGTAAATTATACTCCTTTTATTTCACAAAGGATACAACGGATTGATTTAATATGTGTGTAGGTGTAAAATTTGACATGCGTGTAACGATGATCAAACGTAATTTTTTGATAAATTTATCGTGAAACATTAATGTTGTGTAAGTTATGTATTTTAATTTAATCTATATTATGAGACGATCAGATATGATTTGATATGAATACAAAATATATATTTATATATATATATATTATAATTTTTTTGTGAAACGAAAGAAGATAACTATCTCTTGTCAACATAACGAGGGAAGCGCGGGTGGTGAAGTTGTAGAGTTCTTTCATGACTTGGGTATGATTAGTAGTGGTTGTGACAAGTTCTCTCAAGCATAATGATGAATTGTTTACGGCACAAATTGATGAATTTGGTTAGTTGATCGAACTCAATGATGTAGAAATTGACGAATCAAATGGACTCTTTGCAAAAACCAAGGATACTAGTTGGAGATATCATTTAAATCACTTAAGAGCATCTTCAATGCACATGTCAAATGGTGTGTTATAATCAAAATAAAAGAATTATCTAAAAAAATATCGATCTAATTTTTTAAGGAAGAAAAAGGATGTGTCATGACATAGGTATATCTAATAACAAATGAATGATTGAGATTAAAAGGTACAAAATGAATGATGAAGATTAAAAAATAACAATTTAATCTCAATCCTTAATTTATGTTTTTTTAATCTTAATTGTTCATTCGTTAATAGACAAACCTATGTCATGACACACATTTCATAAGCCTATTTTTTAAGCCAATTTTTTTTTTTTTTTTTTTGGATCAACGTTAGCTTTGCATTTATAATCTCTACAACAATTACATAAGTGTGCAATTACAGCTTACATTCCTTCGTCTATCTAATACCATACCATTACAGCATGAAGAAAACTATCAATCAACTGCGCACGAGATCTGGAATTGCATTCGAAAAATTCTTCTATTTCTTTCTTCCCAAATTCTCGCTATCATCTCTGCCATGATCATCCTTGTGCGTTTTGCTAACAAGGTTTTCCCCCTTACCACTTTACTCCACCATGCCAGCCATTCACTCCAACAACATGCTTTCTTAGCTTCTTTAATTTCACCAAGGACATCAGGGGTTCCATGACAACCTGCACATTAAGGACACATGAAAAAACACATATGTCTCGAGATTCTGTGATATGGCCACAGAGAGCACACGCCTCATCAATCACCACTCCTCTTGCATACAGTTTATCTCTAGTTGTTGATGGTGACTCAAATCTTTGATCAGTCGTCGCCGTCGCCACCAGCCGCCGTCGTCTTTGTCCTCATCTAACCACCGCCGCCTTTGTCCTTATCCAGCCGCTGTCGTCTTTGATCTTATCTCGCCGCCTTTGTCTTCATAAGGCACAAAAAAATCTACACGTCTCTCTTTTCCTTGCTATAAATATGGGTAGAGGATTGAGAGGAATTGTAGAGCAAAAATCACGGACAAGAATTTGGAGAGAGCAAATCAAAGAGAGATTGGAGAGGAGAAGGAGAAGAAGTGGCCGGCTGAGAAGTGAGCAAGAGGAGAATTTGGGGGAAAGTAAGGAGAGAGAGAAAAGAAAATAAAAAAAAGGAGAGTTGCACTATTCACTTATACCCACAAAAATATATTGAGAGTTTAAGGGATTTGTTTTAAAGATTATTATCTCTATCCCTTATTGTGAGATTCTCAATATTTCGAGTGTAGCTCCTTTTGTATTTTCTCCTTTTGTTAGTGGATTCTTCGTCGTCGGTGACCGCCCGTGGTTTTCTCCCGCAAGGGTTTCCACGTAAAATTCTCTGTCTCATTTATTTTTGCGCTCTTATTATTGTTTGTGCTTATTATTAACTGATCCGTTCGTAACAAACTGGGATCAGAACTTGGAACGTTTCAATCCTTGTTTCCTATACCGGGTTCGCCCACGTAGGCTTAGGAACGAACGTTGTTAAGTTCGGGATTTAAGTTATATTTTTACGGGTCTGTTTTTTACATTTTTTCACAAAAATTATTTTTTTATGGATGAACAGTGTTCAATAGTACTGAACAGTGTCTTGAACAACGTGAACAGTAACGTGAAAAGCGTACGGATAAAGTATTGTTTACACAGTGTTCTCGGTGAATAGTACTCCGGCAGGAACAGTGTTTTTCGACGTGAACAGTGTTTTCGAAAAAAAAAATTTTTTTGTGCGATGACGTCTATGAAATTTGATGTGGAAAAATTCGATGGCACAAACAATTTTGGACTTTGGAGAGTCAAAGTTGTTGCGCTATTAACTCAAGAAGGAATCGATGAGGTTCTGGAAGGGGTTGATAAATTACCACCAGAAATGAAAGACGAAGACAAGATGAAGATGGATAAGAAGACACGAACGACTTTACAACTGTGTCTTTCTGACGACGTTTTTCAGAACGTCCTAGAGGAGGCGACTGCCAAAGCTCTTTGGGACAAACTGGAGAGTTTGTATATGAGCAAATCCGTAGCTTCCCGTCTGTATATGCGGCACCGTCTTCATTCCTTCAAAATGAAGGATTCAGGTACATCTCTTGAAAGACATTTGTCTGATTTTCAAAGTATTCTGGTGGGTCTTCGAAATGTTGGAGTTATCGTCGATGATGAAGAAGCGACGGTGATTCTTTTGTGCTCTCTTCCTAGTAGTTATGAAGCCCTTGTAACTACTATGATTCATAGTCGAGATTCTTTAACATTGGAAGATGTTAAGACATCTTTGAATAGTAGTCAGCTGAGATACCAGCTCTCGGAATCGTCGAGGCCCTCAAGCTCTATAATGATGCTCTATTCATTAGAGGGAGACAGGATCGACGATAACAGGATAAGTTCAGAAGCCGATCGAAGAGTAAAAGCTCGAAGAAATCTGACTCTTGTCACTATTGTTATCAGAAGGGACATTGGAGGAACGAATGTCCTAAACTGAAGAACA
>JAOVYX010021415.1:1810-15790 GCA_035668315.1 Drosera spatulata
ATTAATTAACATATAAAAAGATCATAAATAACCTTACTATTTAACATTAAAAAATAAGATTATCATTAAAAAAACCTGCACAGCACATAAGATAATAATCTAATTTTATTTTAAAAAAATGTCAAAACATATTAATACACAAAATCACAATCATAATAAAAAACATATAAATTAATTAACATATAAAAAGATTTACTATTTAAGATTATCATTAAAAAAACCAAAAAAATGTAAAAGGATGGATGTCCGCAGGATACAGTTCCCAGTGCATATATTGGGCCAAGAGAGCACCAGCCCGTTTTCCTTCCACTGCATGGAGCGGAGGGTATTCTCTGCTCTGTGAAGCCAGCCTGGAGCGATGTCCCTCTCGCTTTAGGAGAAGCTTGGCCCAAGCTTTCGCTCGGCCCACTCGACTCAACTCCATGCTTGGAATGGGCGGGCCAGAATTTGCAACAGCTGCCCCAGCACTGGGAAGATGGACCTGATCCAACCACCTTGTTGCCCTCGCTCGAGTCACAAGCTGGCGCTGCCCAGCTCGGCGATAATGAAGTAGGAGTGTGTCATTTATAAAAGATACAGAACAGAATGCGCTCGTCGATGTGGGTAAAAGGATATCATAGCAGATGAGGCGGGTGGCTTGACATTGTGCTCTACTTGTTCGACAATATGTCTGAGAGAGGGGTGATTCTGGGGAGTCGGGATTGCCGGTTGTGTGATTGCTCGACTTATCTTTTCAAAAATGTTAGAATGGATAATTGGCTATACGCTGAGGTGGTCGTCGAGATGGAGATGCTTCGTTTGGTTGATGAATGAGACGTATATTAGTTGTGACTGAGGTTGATCGAGGTGTTGCTGTTGAGAGAGGAGAATCCTTGATGCGCTAGGCTGGCATACTGGCATGGAAGTTGATCTCCATTGACTGCTCTCTCGAAGCAGTTTGAGGCATTTAGCAATGCGAAGAGACTGTGTTGAGTCATGTCTTTAACTCAGTGTATGAGACGACGGGAGTGACAATTACTTGGAATGGTGTACCAAATAGTGTGAAGAATTGATGCAGCGTCTAATTTTTATTCTATATGAAGATTCACTAGATCAATCCTATATATTTTAAGACTAGTGGTCATATTATGTCATGATTTTGGCTTGTCCCCTAATAATTATTAATCTATAATACAAATGTAATCCTTTTTTTTTTTTTAGTTCTTCATTAGTGTTTCTTGATCCCATTAAATCATTTTTATTATTTTAAAACTTCACATTCCATTTTTTATTTTTATTTTTTATTGCATCTTTTTTCCTTCTCCTTGATATGAAACTTTGGGATCCGTACACAAATTTTACTGATGAAAATAGAGCAGCATATTGTACACACCACAGATGGAACAGCTCCAATCCGATTTTCCGAGTTCATGTTATGATCTATTTAAGCTATATCATTGATGATCATTTAATTTTGAACATTGAAGGTAAACTTGTCTATTTTATCGTTGAAAATAGGATATAAAAGATAATGATGTGAAATAGAGGTTCAATCAAATCATAGTTGACAATAAGCTTTAGACAGTCCAATGATTTTCTTTACGGGAAAAAAAATTAAGGAACCATTCCTCTCTGTAATCTCAATAACGAAACTGTCTTTAGATAACAAAGAGGGTTGGTCCTTGCAAGCAAGCAAAGCTGGTCATCGTGTTGATGGAACAGCGAGGGGCTATGCGTGCGACGGTGAAATCTCCGATTGGCCGTCTCAGTCGAAGAAGAAGAATCCCTAGAAACTGAATTGTAATGGATTCTCCTCCTTGTTTCCCCCCTTTCTCATTTCAATGGGCCGCTGTTTTTCTTATTTGGGTTGATGATGGATATATTGCGATTCCTTTTGTTGGGACTCGTGGTAATGGGGAAGACTTGAATGGGGGGATATGTTGCAGGATACGATTATATTCATCAGATGAACTTTGTGTGCATTAGGGTTTTTAGGGCGAGTCCTCTTATCTTGTTTCCTCGCTCAGTACTAAACCTTGGCCAGTTCCTTTGATTTTGATGGTTATGATGATATCATGGGGTATCATTATGTTGCTCACTCAGAGACGATTGATTGCCAATACATGCTAATTCAGAGATTTTGGAGTCAATTACTTGGTACACTAGAAAGCAACATATGGGCATAGAATGTGCTATGTCGAATGTACTAGACTTGACTTGAATTTTGGCCTTGGGTGGTGATGATGTATGGAGGTATCTCCTAACCCATGTATTTCGAGAATGCGCGATGATGTTCTGTTCCTTTATCTTGTTTCCGCTCCCTGTTTCTTATCATGGGTGAGTTCCATTTCTGCTTTCGATTTGGTTGTGAAAGTATCATCTGGTTGCATTGTGTTGTTTCCGCTCCTAGTTCTGCTGTCTTTGTGATGTGAATATTCTGTGTTGTTTGACTTGAATTCATCCCTTCTATATTGTACTGTATGTTTCGAGGAAATCGTTTGTATTTGTGATAAAAGCGAGATATTGGTTAGGAACTCCCGTGTCAAACTAATGACTTGTCTTGTATTAGGCGAAGGACGTTATGTCAAATTTACTATTACTGAGCTGAATCAGATGTTGGGATCATGTGGAGGTATTCCCATATAAGATGCGCAAATATGACTTGTGGGCTTGCTTGTCAAGTTGTTTGAAGGGGACAACGAGTTGTTCATCTGGTCTGTAATTCTTGGTATAGTTTCTGTTGTTTACAAAGACGAGTGAAAGACCAAGGGACGAATGCACAAACCGGACGTTGTAGGGGATGCTAAGCATTGAGCAAGGAAATAAGAGCGAATGGTTGCAGGGAAACAAGCACTGTGCTTGTTGTTTTCTACCTTTTTGAAGTCTTCACCTTTGCTCCAGCTTCTCTCTGGTCACAGTTGCGAACCTTGCATGATTCTTCACTTCCAATTCAACTTTGGTTCCTATTTTTGATTTCAATGTCTTACTCATCCAATACCTAATGTGATCACTACGCTGATCCTATATATGTGGAACTTGTTTTGGGATACAACCAAGCTGAGTTAAGACAAAAGCTGTCGTGAAATAAACATATCCAGTCACACGTGGTCACATGAATTAATCATGAAGCACTCGGCGGCAAACTATTTACAGAATCAAACCATGCCTATTTTGTGATTACAATATCCGTACTTTAGGATTAGGTTGGGATTAGGTTGAGCTTTTCTGTTAGTTTACATATTCCGCCGTCAAACTTGGTTACAAGTAAATAAGTACACTCTTGGCAGTTGGCATAAACTTTTGAGCATATACAAATTTTGGTGTGCTTGTCATCTTCTTGGCATTTGACCGAATAATGTGATACCTTGTTTGCATGCAATACCTATGTTGAGAATGAACTTTTGTACTGTGGCATGCCTGTGAATGTTTTGGGTTTAGCTGTGAGAGTATCCTACTTGGAGGTCTACTCTGACACTGTATAACTCTTAGTAAAGTTCCGTATGTGAGCTCATGTCAACCAGATATGCTTCTGTTTCATTGCTGATATTTTCAATTGCATCCTATTGTTAGTGAAACAATCGGACTTTTGGGAAATACTCAAGTTGAAGTCTGAAGGCATAGGCTGCGGGGAAATTTTTGTACCAGTAATAAACATGACTATGGTTTCATTGCGCCCTCTCGGGATTACAGTTTCACAGGGATAGGAAAAACAATTTCTTGCTCGGAGATCTATGTGAAGAGGCCTATGCTGCATCTCATCTTTTACAGGTTTCCAGCTCCGGGTTACTGATATGCAAAGCTGATGATCGTTCATTGTTTGCTTGTGACGACGATGATTCTTTCTTGGTAATCTTCTGTTGATCGTTTAGTACTTGTGGATGATTGAAGTACTTCCTAGAGGTCGAAGTTGCTTTTGACTCTGATCTCTTGTTTCTTTGCCAAGGACTATATGCAGAGATATTCCCCTGGGATTGAGTTCGGAATTTCATGCTAGCGTGGCTTTCTTATTGAGGTACACATCTCTTATTCCGAAAGTAAGTGATTTTATTATATCTCGATCAATACAATATGTTCCGTAGAGTGTAGATAACACAACAAATATTACAAATTCACAAAACTTTACTTCATTTCCTAAAAAAAATATGAAGGATTCAAACATACAGGATGTTTGTTTCATAAACGGGAAATGGCAAGAACCTGCTGCTGCTCAGAATTCCTGGTATCAGGTCGTCCGAGCCCAACATTCATCTTCGCGGTCGCTGGTTTCTTTTTTTGGCTTGTAGTGATGTTGGCTGCCAAACTCTTGGCTATAGCCCTCAACTGCCCTTTTTGAACCTTCCCAGTGGATGTCTTAGGCAGCTCCTCTATAAACTCCACCCGCTTTGGCGCCATATAATGAGGCAGGTTCTCCCTACAGAATCCAATCACCTCTTCCGCGGTCAATGCACCAGCACCTTTCCTCCTCACCACAAAGGCGCAGGGAGTCTCTCCCCATAGCGGATGAGGCATCGCCACCACGGCCGCCTCCAACACCTTGGGATGCCTGAACAACCAGCTCTCTACCTCAACGCTGCTGATATTCTCCCCCCCGGATATGATCACATCCTTGGACCGGTCCTTGATCTCAATGTACCCATCTGAGTGGACCACCCCTACGTCCCCGGTCCTGAACCAGCCACCTTCGAATGCCGAGGCAGTTGCATTCTCGTCCTTTAGATATCCTCCCATGACGCCGCTCCCTCGGAGCACGATCTCCCCCATGGTCTTCCCATCCCGGGGGACGCTCTCCATGGTGGTCAGATCCTTGACATCGGCTTCAGTCATCGAGAGGACGCTGATGCCCTGCCGTGCCTTCAGGGTGGCACGCTCAGCAGGCGGCAGGGCGTCCCACTGGGTCCGCCACTCGCAGACGAGGGCGGGACCAGTGGCCTCGGTGAGCCCGTAGGCGTGGATCACGTGGAAGCCGAGCTGCTCCATCCTGTCGAGCAACGCGGCAGGCGGAGGGGCCCCGCCGGTGAGGATGTTGACCTTGGAATGGGTCCGGATATTATGGATCCGTTCCTCGGGGTTCACGTCCAGGAGGACGTTGAATATGATTGGTGCGCAGCACATGTGGGTGACATTGTGGAGTTGAATGCTGGAGTAGATCTCACCCGCGGTGGGGTTTCGGATGCAGACGTTGGTGCCTCCACGCGCCGCCACGCCCCACGTGAAGGTCCACCCGTTGCAGTGGAACATGGGCAGGGTCCACAGGTACACTGGCTCGCTCCCCATCTCGAACCCAAGGACCATGCTGAGCGTGCTGAGGTACGCGCCACGGTGCGTGTAGACCACGCCCTTGGGCGCGGAGGTCGTTCCCGAGGTGTAGTTAAGCGTGATCGGGTCCCATTCATCGTCTGGGATCTCCCGTGGTTTGAACTTCGGATCCCCCGCCTGGATCAGCCTTTCGTACTCGAGGCCTCCGTAGTCCGAGAGTTGGATCCGGGTGGGGGAGTCGAGGTCGTCGATGGGGATGAGGAGCGGGACATGGGAGGTGTCGGAGACGAGGAGGCGGATGGCGGCGCGTGCCAAGGGTAGATATTGGTGGTCGACGAAGAGGAGCTTGGCGTTGGAGTGGTGGAGGATCGTCTTGACCGCTTGTGGGTCGAGGCGCGTGTTGATCGCGTTCAGGACTCCACCTGCCATCGGGACCGCGAAATGCATCTCGTACAGTGCTGGTATGTTTGGGGCCACCACCGAAACCTGCACATGTTAAAGATGCACATAAATTTTAATCATATATTCTCTTTATCTTAGGAAATTTTTTTTAATTTGAATGTTTAGTAAAATATGAATATTTAAAAGTTTTAAAAAAAAATTATTAAATTATTTTTTATTTTTTATTTTATATCTCATCAATTCATATTATTATTATTTTTCTTACTTTTTTTCCTTACAAAACGAAAAGAATAAAGAGCATAAAATTTAACGCACATAAATTTTCACTCCAAGTCAAATAGTTGTATCCTTGTATGAGGCGCACGGAATATGTGCATAAAGGGTTATTTTCATTTTTTGGGTAACTCAACGTGCTAGTCTTCCGAGGAAGGATGCAGTCGTCTTAAACAGATAATTATCTCGTTTGCGAACATATACGTACTACAGATTACATTCTTACAAAACCAGATTACATTGCATTGTAGGAACGCAACACGGAATCTGTGATACAGATCTGGCCTTGACGTTTTACATGACGATAATGTCCTACCTCCTTGATTAGCAAACACAAGACATGAGCATACGCACTAGTGCAAGAGCAACATGGGAAGTAAACATAACATACCACGTCGTTTTTTACGATATTCAAGGAGCGTAAAGAAGAAGCGAGACGAACGCAACGCTCGTAGGTCTGCTGCCACGTGAAACTCGAGCGGCCATATATGATCGAGGTGCGAGCAGCGTAGGACATGGCGGCTCTTTTCAAGAACATGGTTGGGGTGAGAGGCACATAATTTGCCTCGAACTTCTTGAGCTGCTCCATTTGGTGAAGTACACGGAGAAGGAGAGCAAGAAGAATCTGTGAATGAATGAAATATATGTTTGATTTTGATTTCGCCTTTTATACACACACTGGTGCACGGAATCGGTATATGTTAAACTCAATTTTTTAGGGATATTATTAAATTAAGTTTGGTCCACTCTCTGAAGTTTCACACATGAGGTACTTGCTGCTTGAAAATTATACTATTCGACGGTGGTTGTCCTTGTCATGGTTGTTGTATTGCTATTCTACAGTACAACATGCAAATCACTTGACCAAGGAAGGAACAATTGAGTTGGATTACTAACGGTTAAGATGACGGCTAATTTTTGTCCGGAGACATTCAAACATAAGACGAGCACGAGATAACCTGTTGAGCAGACATGATACAATGGTCCATAAATTTAGTTGGTGATATTTCTTCTCGGTGCAGTTGAAACAACGCAAACGAGGATCTTAGTTCGTATGAAGACATCACCGTGTTTTGGATGGAACAACAATGGTTGATTATGCCACAATATTATCCTTAAACCATTGATGATAATCGTAATATAAAATGGCATCGATCTCGAACATGTGCGACCTGGCCCTGATCATTTATCCACTCTGTCAACAACTTGTTGTACTGTACATAATTAGTCGGCTAATCTAATTTAAATATTACTCCTAAATCGTTGTGAATCAATGATTCTAAAATAATGAATACGAACAATCTAAAATGAGCGCTCTGTGATAATACACATTCCATATTTCATATAGACAGATTCTACGTACAAGGTGTATTTTTTACACTTTGTAAGTTTGGATTTGTCTTATGTGAATCATAAATCTTTGTGTCCATAACAATTTATCCATATCGAATAAGAAGAAAATATAATCCAAAATCTATATATGTATATTTTAGTCATATTTTTCATCCTACCTAATGTAGTTAAAATATTACTGTATCAACAATTTAATTAGGGTGACTCAAATAAGAGAAAAAAGATATATAATTCATAGTTGGGGTTGATTCAATGACAGTTCTGAAATCTGACAGTATATATCCATCATTTTATAATATAATTTTTTTAATTTATAATATATTTTTTTAAATTATAATATAAATTTTTAACCTACAATATTAATGACATTCATTACGTTGTCTCTGAATCAGTCAAACATTTCAATTTAAATTTGTAGGTTTTATAAAAGGAAAATAAGCATATACGTGTTGTAATTCAATTAATTTTGATGAATTCGACCCACCCTGCAGTCTGTCCGTTTTATTGTACGATCATTTATCAAATGAACAACTTGCTTACCTAACTTTGTCTGGTCCTCGTACGTCTTCCCTATTCTGCTATTCAGCTGTTCTGATCCTGACCAAGAATTTCATATCACCAACGAGTCTTAAATTGTTGCTTCTACCATGATAACTCAAAGAAGTCAATGTCAACTTCGAAATTAATGAGAACTGTACTTTAAGATTAAAGTAATTAGTGTATATATCCCCTGCACTTTAAGGGCTAAGGCACATATCCAAGATTAAAGTAATTCTTGTATATATATTGAACTAATTCCGATCGATAAAAAATTCAAACTTGTGATAAAATATCAATATATTTATTTTTGTATCGTCACACATCTCACTTGAGAATAATTTTTTTATTAATAAGAGTTCGTTTAGTGGTTAGTAATTATAAACAACTTGTTTTCTTGATAATGTGATTAAGGATTTAACCGTCTTATCAAACAATCTCCCATATCTTTTTTATAGATATGTTCATCTCATTGTACTTGTACTCTATACTTGATGAGATCATATAGGATTTGCTGTTTCCCATTTGTTCATCTCATTCTAGATGCTGATTATACAAATGAAATAACGACTTAATGATTGAGATGTTTAATCTTGTAGATCATGTCGAGAAGCCAATAATGACTCATGTTCAAAGTTATTGATAGGAATCTACAAACGCAAGTTGTATAGATTATAGCCAATTGGCTGAGTAGAAACGTAGAGATATGGACACAGATTATTAATATCAGGTTTGTTATAACAAATGTTGCATTCATATATGATTGAGAAGAAATAAAATTCATCAAAGTTGCCCATTGACCTTTCGATTTTCGAACACGAACTCTGAACAGTCATTCTTAAAAAGCCAGTTGAGATAAGGATTCAACCATCATTCTCCAGTCAATTAAAAAAATAGAAAAAATAAAAGTCAGCCGTTTTTGACAAGTAAAAAGCTAGTACAACAACTAGATAAGATGGCCAAAAGCTCCTTTGACTTCTTATACTATACGCTAGACGTTAATCGATAGTAAAAGGAAAACACAGTTGTTCTATCATATCAAACCTTTGTAAGTGGGTCATTCTCACAGTTTGTTCTATATTACTATCCAACCTTTGTTTTTTTTTTTTTTAATCATGTGGAATTGTTTTATTGATAAAAAAAAAAATTCTAACTCTGCGTGCATCGTTCTGTCATCCTAGAGTTATTTCATTTAACCAAATTATGTGATCACGTTTTTTTCTTTCTTTACTTTTACTTTTATAAAAAAAACAATTTCTAATTGCACGTTCTTAAAATCGACGGTGTCCATTTCCATACGGGAAGGAAAATTACCAAACTGTAATTCTTCAAGAAGGATGCAAATGTTTCCCTTGTCTATCTCTATGTTACTCTTAAACTTTCAAGCTCTTTATTATATACAATCAATTAAAATTACTAACTGGTTGTGAAATTCATACCTAACCTAATGACAACGGTTAAGCCTCGTGTTACGAATTTAGATTGAGAAACAGATGTGTCAAATATCACAATCAAACACACTATCAATCACGAATAAGAAATCTAACAACATACAAGATTTAACATGAGGAAATTTAAGTATCGAGAGAAAAAACATCACAAAAAAACAAATTCGTAATCAATCGAAGAATTACAACTTGTTTGTCTTTTTCAACTTACTCAATCTCACTTTATATTTTGTTCAAATCCTAGAGAAATCTCTCAATGCCGTTATAAATAAATCTGATATATATATATATATATATAACAAAATCCTAAAATCAGAGAAAACAAGACGCAGTCCAAAACAGGTCCGTACGGCCCGTGCCGCACCTCCTTCGTACTTACCGCTGACCACAATTTATTATATTAATTTTTATGAGTAATTGTTATGATAATAAATATTTAAATGAGTTTTTATGTTATTAAAAAATATTTTTTTCATTTTAAAGGAAATATTTTTCTTCATAAATTATGATTTTTTTTATTTTTATTCTTATGATAATAATACTTCCTAAATTATATATTTTATTTTAAATAGTAATTATTTTCTTACAATCTTAAATAATATAAAATAATAATAAAACGGATATAGGAAATGATGTTTTGATTCCCTAAAATTGGGAAATGAAGTGAAAGATATAAAATGCTATAGGGATATGGATATGACTAGAGAATCCTTTGGGTGAATCAATTTTTATCAATTTTTTTATATTTGAGGATAGACAATGTATTATTAATTTTTTTATATTACGTTATCAATTTTGTATCAAAAAAATGTATTATCTCTTAAAATTGTAAACGGAAAATTGAGAGAAATGAAAGACAATACCATGACTAATAGCATGCGCAAAGAGAACTTGTTCGACGAAATTCATCGAACATTGTGTGACAGGGATAGAACTACAAATAATGAGAAAACTCGTTCTCGATCGATTAGGTCCCTTTCAATGAATATCATAAAAGTTGGCAAGGACTCCGGCGGGCAAGCATTTTGATAGGTACGTGCTAGCTTGGGTCAGTAAAAAGGGTGAATTTTGTCTGAGTTTAAAATTGATCAAAATCAATTTTAAATTAGATTTTAATAATATTCAATATATACATATATGAGATTATATTCAATAAACAATTACTCCATTTCATATTTAGAGATTAATCTTTACCAACTATTATCAATCGAATCGAATGAACTTGTTTCATCGTCTTGGAACACGTGCGAGTCAAATCTTTTCGCGACAAAAATAGGATGATCAAATGTTGCTGTAGTCGTGGATGGAGGGTAGTTTTCTTTTACAAAAAGTTTCATAGGGGACATCGGTTATATTGGCTTCTGATCGAAATTGGCATGGTCATTACTAAACATTAGCATTATTTTACAGCACTTGCAGTAGATTATGTAAAATAGAGGTTCTATAAAAAAAATAAAAATAGAATAGTGTTGTGATAAAAAGTTGAAATAATGTTGAAAAACATGTTGGAATGCATATTAAAGGATAAAAGTTATCGCGTGCGAGTGAAAATTGAATAAAATAATCGTATTATCGTAGAATTTTTTATTTTTACAGATTAATTTATTGTAATTTTTATATAATAAAGAAAGAAAAACGGTGAGAGGAAATAGAGATTCTGATGCAAATGCTCTTTTTCTTTATAATTTAGCCCATTCAATTGAATTCACCGCATTTTGAAATCATTAGCAAAAGGCACTGATCGTTCGTTGAAGCTTCGCCATCATGTGTATTCCAACCCTAAATATACATTAATGTACACTGTAATTTGTCAATTTGTTTGCCAAAACTAGCTAGAATATATTACTCGAATGCATCTATTTGCAGCCCTTGGTAAACTGATGAATACATCGTGCAACCTGCATCGGAGTCATGTGAAACCTATAAGAGAGCAATTGTAATGGTTTCCCAAATCATTCTCTATCCTCAGATATAAAAAAAATTGATCCACCCAATGGATTCTTTAGTCATATCCATATCCCTATAGCATTTCATATCTTTCACTTCATTTCCCAATTTTAGGGAATTAAAACATCATTTCCTATATCCGTTTTGTTACTATTTTATATTATTTAAGATTGTAAGAAAATAATTACTATTTAAATAAAATATATAATTTAGGAAGTATTATTATCATAAGAATAAAAAATAAAAAAATCATAATTTATGAAGAAAAATATTTCCTTTAAAATAAAAAAGAATATTTTTTAATAACATAAAAACTCACTTAAATATTTATTATCATAGCAATTACTCATAAACATTAATATAATAAATTGTGGTCAGCGGTAAGGACGAAGGAGGTGCGGCACGGGCCGTGCGTGGTCTCATCGTGGTATTGCTGTGGCCGTACGGACCTGTTTTGGACTGCGTCTTGTTTTCTCTGATTTTAGGATTTTGTTTTTTATTTATAGATCTATATATATATACATATATATCAGGTTTATTTGTAACGACATAGAGAGATTTCTTTAGAATTTGAGCAAAATATAAAGTGAAATTGAGTAAGTTGAAAAAGACAAACAAATTGTGATCCTTCGATTGATTACTAATTTGTTTTTTGTGGTGTTTTTTCTCTCGATACTCAAATTTTTCCATGTTAAATCTTGTATGTTGTTAGATTTCTTATTCGTGATTGATAGTGTGTTTGATTGTGGTATTTGACACATCTGTTCAAAATTGATAGAATCCATATATTGGGACGATCAAACAACATTATAGTGAAACATCAATTGTTAAGTTATGTGCTTCATCTTTAGGCTAATGACGTAGTAATTTTTTTTGCATCGTTAAGATAAATAACGAAACTTCTATAAAAAAAACGTATTAATTTGTGTAGTGATGATACAAGATTTTTACTCATTTTGAGACGGAGGGAGTAATTGTAATGATCTTTTTTCAGAAAGCCAAAAGAAACTGAAGTCCATAAAAGAAACTAAAACCGAACAAAATTTTTATTCCCTTCGTCTCATATTAGATACAACGCTATACAATAACTGAAATATTCATTACGTATTTCGATGCGTTTTTTTTATTAGTAAACGATATGGTACGAATGTCATTTTGTTATATGATTATAGTTCGTGATATATATTGTGTTTAATATTTCATGATAAATTTATAAAAAAAAAATCATTTATTCGTTTCATGGATCATCATCATCCTTTATTGTATGTAAAGAGTACAATTTTGTTTGAAATGAAGGAGAATACCTTTCATTCCCACTGAATGCAAAAAGGAAAACATGAAGGACCATCCAAAACAAATTTGATAAAAGCCCAAGCATCTCCAGATCGATCAAGCCATACTGAACGGTTCCAGAACGGCTTTTATCAAATTTTGATAGGCCCGCAAATTTATACGTGTTGTAAATCTTTTACTAAAAAACTTTTTTTAAAAAATTGATTTTCATTGGATCCGCCCTTAATATACTTGTAAATGTATTTGCAACATTGGCAACTCAAAAGGTTCCAAAAAGAATGCAAATATGTAGTTAAACAAATAAACCAAAATAATTCCGCATAATAACAACTGAAATGATGTAACGAGGAAACAGGACCTATATGCATGTGGACATTTCTGCATCGATCCATAGATTACTGTCATGCAATCAATATGTCAACAATCTCAATTCTCGAAGTAGTATCCGCATTAAGCTCTTCATGCGTTAACTATACATTTTGCCGACATCGTACATATTCATTTTCCCCTTTGTCTTGACCTCTTCTTCATTATATAGCGACGAAAATATTTAGCGACAGAATAAATTCGTCTTCACTTTTTATAATTAGCTAAGGATTTCATAGCTAAGTATATTTTCAAAAAAAAAAAAAAAAAAACGCAAAACACATTTAGCGACGGAAAAATCAACGTCCGTTGCTGAATTATAAAACACAAATAATTTAAATTGTAACATTAAACAATAAAATTTAAATTAAATATATTTAACGACGGATTCCATCGCTGAATAAATCTTTACATTAATTGTAGCAACGGATCCGTCGCTAAAATGATATTGAATAAGGGGGAAAAAATTTCCTTATGTATAAAATTATAATTAGCGACGGAAGCCGTCGCTAAAATATTATTCTTAAATTTTATAATTATTAGAGACGGATTTCGTAACAAAATTAATTTTTGTTAAATTAAAATACGTTTTTTAAGGTTTATGCATGCATACTTATCATATAGAATTATGAATATAACATTCTTACATCAAAACACATAAATTGAAATAGAAAAAAAACACTTATATATTTTACAAAAATTATAGTTGATAATATTATATATGATGTTGGAATATTAATCTAATGTAAAAAATTTTAAACGGAAATCAAATTATATATTGAAGAGATTATTTCAATTTTATGATGAAATTTGTAACCAAAACCACATTTGAAGTAGCGTTTAAGGGGGAAAAACGTGTTTAGGGTTCGATTTTAGGGTTTCTAGGGTTATCTTTGCAACGCAATCCGTCGCAAACATATAATGTTCTTATATTAAAAAAAATATAGAGACGGATTCCGTCGCCAAAATGTTGTAGTTTATAACCTTTCGGGCCAGAATCCGTCGTTAATATATGTCCCATTTCAAAACACTTGACAAAAAATTGAGATCATTTAACATATAGAGACGGATTCCGTCGCTACATATTTTCATCCCAAACATATGGCGACGGAATCCGTCCCTATAT
>JAOVYX010021416.1:0-15789 GCA_035668315.1 Drosera spatulata
GGGACTGTAGGACCCTAGCGGCAGTAATGCTACGTGGGTTTTCTAGAAAAAGATCGAAAAACTCGGGGCGTTACAATGATCCTGATCGTTTGAGAATATATGGGAGTTAATTGACTTTTATTTTTTTTTGGATAACATGTGTGAGTTACAGAAAATTCCCATTAGATACATATTTTATAAAATAATTTTCAATTCATACAATTTAATAAATATTTCTCATTTCATACAACTCTCATTTTTCTCCCAATCTTATTCCATCTTTATATCTCACCACCACCATCAGTCCAGAAACCAAAACCTCATCCGCATTTCGGAAAACAACACCAAAAAAAATAAGAACTTAATTGGATACGAAAAAACTCACGATATGATTTTGATGAATCGTGATATGGAGATGTTTGAACAGATTGTCAGGTGCTTGATTTGGATGTGTTACAATGTTCAAAAATTTGAAACATATGATGTAATTTTGTTTTTATTGATTTTTTGTGGGTTATGGATTAGTTAGATTTGAAATGTCTTGTTTTACTTTGAAACAATGCATCAGTGTTAAGTTCTTGGTTTTTTTTAAATTAAAGAAAAAATCATATTGGATACTATATAATAATGTTTTCAATTTTATGAATATCATGTTACAAAAAAATTTTTGTTGATTTTTTGTGATTTTTGGATTTGTTAGATTGAACTGACTCACTGTTTTATATTGTTCTGACACATTGTTTCAAACAGTGCGTCAGTTCAATGAAACAGTGCTCCAGTGTTTATTTTTTTAAAAAAAAATTATGTTGGATACTATGAAATAATGTTTTCAATTTTATGGATATCATGTTATAAATTCCTGTTTTTGTTGATTTTTTTATGGTTTTTTGTTTTGGTTTTTGGATTTGTTGGATTTTAATTGACGCACTGTTTTGGTTTGTTCAAGCACACTGTATGAATAAAACAGTGCACATGTGTTATGTAAATAGTATGTCTAAGTTTTTTTTATCATGTAAAGAAATCGAAACGTATTTTTCTTTTTTATCCTTGAATTCTGTCATGTTGTTCCATGACGTAGCATCCTGTTTCCGTTTGAATTGACGCCCTATTTAGTTGTCGCATTTCATCAAACACATTATAGACGTCTTCGAGTTGTTCTATTTTCTCATCTTTGTTGTTGCATGGGTTATGAGAATGATTATGATGATGATTTTATACCTAAGGATCTTAATATCTTTCAAGAAGATGATCTGCGTCCACCAATGAAGTTTTATGTAATTACCTCTCACTTAATTCGATCAAAGACGTCGATTAGGTGTTGATAATTGATTTTTTGGGAATTTAAGTGGGATGAGATAGAGGTGTCAAAAGGAGAGAGAGAGAGAGAAGAGTGCGATGATGATGACGTGAAAACTTGAAAGTGTATCTTATGCAAATTATTTTTTCGTATTATATCAAATGAGAATTTTTTTCTTTTTTTTTTAGCTTTGAAACTTCACCCGAGTTCATAATTGGTTATGTATATGAAAAAATATTAATATATGTGTGAATAACCATAGTCTAACATCCGTTGATTTGTGGATTGGATATGGATTTAATTTAGACATACACGTCATTCGTGTCCAATTTTAACGATCGGCACGTCATTCATGTCCGATTTGTATGCATTGGAATCTCTCATCGAACTTTTTCTATACCCTCACATGCATGATGCACTTAACAGTGTTTGTGTTCCAATTCCTCACTTGTTAAAAGAAAACTAAAAACAAAAATTAAAAATCAAAAAAAGAATATATTATTTTCTCCGTTTCAATTTAATTATATTTTTTTTATTAAATCCAATATAAATACAATATTTTTATTTATTTTTATTTATTATTGAATTTATATAAATATAATCAAATTATTCACCATCTCCTTCTTCCTTCTCTCTCATTCTTTCTTCTAAATCCCGTTTACATCCCACTATTTTTAAAAAATATTCTTTCTTCATCAAATTTTATATAAATTTAACATACAAATACGATCCTATATCGAATTAAACCATTATAATTAAGAGCACTTGCATTGGATTATGAAAAATGGGGTAAAATCTGTATTTTTGGTAACCAAAATGAGAGATTTGGGTAAAAATGATAATACATCAGAGCCTCTATCCTATTATCTAAAGTAGATTGTGAACATTTATTCCACAAGTGTTGAGACTAATTGTTTAAGTATGTATAAATAGATAATGATTTTCTTACGAAGCAACACGGAGTGGGGTTCAAGCAATAAGCATCAGTCAGTGCCAAACATATAATGAGATTATAATAAAAAATAGATATTATAATGATTGATAATAGAAAAGAAAAAAAGTAGTGTATTTATTGTTGAATAAAGATTCTATAAATTATGAAAAAAGTGTGTTTGAGTAGATAAAATAGAAAATCTGTTAATATATTCTAATACAAGTGCTTTAAATTTAGATGAAGACAATACAAAGCGAAAATAAGTGGCTACAGTAAAATTACAGATTTCATTTTTAATATTATAAATTAAAAAATTTATATTATAATTTGTTGAAAATATATTATCAAATTTTAATTATATAATATATTAAATTTAAATTATATATATTCATCAATTTATTTTTTTATTTATAATATAAAAAATAAAACCAATAATCTCAGTGCAACCCAGGGCACAGAATACCAAATTGTTACTATCAAACAGTGTCTTAAATTATCTGATCCAGCTAATCAAAGTTTTGGCTAATTATTTTCCTCGGTTGTTTACTGGATGAATCAGGATGATGCATGATTGATATGCCATATGTGTGGTGGTACAGTACAGGATGGCAGATTTCATTCCCTTTCACACTGACGCCGTTGTCAAGTTGTCACCTCCCCAAGCATGCGGAACCGCTTTGTAATTTTTTTAAAAAATTTATCATATAATATCAAATATGATTTAAATTATAAAATATAATTATAAATCAAAATAAATTTTATATCATATTATTTAATAATAAAAAATAATATATCAAATATGTAATAAATATTATAATTTTTAAATTTGCACAGTATTAAAAATATTATGATTTGGGAAGGAAAGTGTATGACAAAAAAAAAATGTCCATGTAATCTGGATTAATCTTGTGTTTTAATGGCCTTTGGAGATAAAAACGAAACAGTATGTTATATATTTTCTTGATATTTGTGAAATCTCGAATTTTAATCCTTTTCCTTTTCATAAATTGATTATGTAAAAAAAATGAAAAATTCAATTATTATATTAAAAAAATCATTAATTTCATCTATATGTTATATATTTCAATTTTCATAAATTCAAGCCTTCTAATAATTATTTATTTTGCTATTTTTTGTGGGGTGAACAGTAATGATAGGGAAAGCAACAAGGCAATTGCAACATTCGGAAGTATTCGAATGAGAGTTTTTGGTCACATCTTTAACTCTAATAAATTACTGTACAACGTAACATCTTACGATCTTCATAAAGAACGTCTTATATAATTTTTAAAAGCAAAACATTATAATTGAAATTTTCAATAGAGTGAATGCATTATTAATAAAAAAAACTTAAAATGAGAACGAGAGGTGCGAAGAATAACTAGTTTTTAAGAAAAATTTGATGATTTAGATCAAATTGTTAGTGTTATAATCTTAAGTTACTTCTGTGTTTCTATCCTTCACATTTTCGTGTAGCGTAGGCACACGAGATTGTCCAAGTAATTACATTAATTTTCAATTTTGGTTCAGGATATAATTTAACTTTTTGCCCTAGGAGTCACATTTCGATTACTAAACAATCATTAATAATCATAACCCATCAATTTCGTAACACCAGTGCAAAATCAGTGCAAAATCATTTACAAAACCAACGTTAAGTTGTATCAAAAACAAAGTCGGTCCAAGTGGTATTACATGCAAGGAATGAGTTTAGTAATTGAAAATCAAAATTAGTGCAATTTTCATGTCTCGTTTGAGTTCCCCAAAACACTATAAACCAACGAACAACTCTTCACTCCTCAAATCCTCTCATCCCCAAAATCCCCTCATTTTCCTGTCCCCCTGTTTTTCTCATAATACCATTCAATCAAATTTCTCCCCAATTCAAAAAAGGTACTCATTCAAAATCAAATTCTTCCCCCCTTTTTTCTCAATCCAATTTTTCCCCATTTTTGTTGATTCATTGAATCCATTTGTGTTCTTGTGATCATTGGTTCATGATTCTCGCCTCCCATTTTCTATCCGCATTTTCAAGCCAAATTTTCATGCAAGTGCTTGCTGGGTCCTCACAAAATCTCACGAATTCGAGTATTTTACGTATATGTGTGGAAGAAATGAAAAAAATTGATCATGGGTATTTGAAAAGATCATGAATTTTATCTGCCCATCATTTCGTTTTTCGCAAATTCGAAGCTTTTCTTTTTTTAATCTGTTATTTGGGGCAATGAATTGTGATGGAAGCAAATATAAAGAACGAATTACCCTTGCTTGAATGCGAAGCAATTGTGACAGTTCGAATTATTCACTTTTGAATCGCTTTTATGTTTTAGGTTAGGTGTCAAGATCAAACTTTATCTGTGGGGATTATAAATTTTTGGAGGGCCCTTTGATTTTTTCTTGTTTGATAAGTTGCTTTATTTGTTGGTCCCATTTTCATGAGCGTAATGTTCAATTGAAGTTGACAAGATTAGTTATATCTAATTGCACATGATGATGAATCAATGTGCTCATAGCTTTGACCCATTAGGTCTCTCTCAATCCAGTTGTTTCCTGGCTTTTTCTGCTCATTTTTCATTATTATTTAGTTTAATTTTTTTGTTACTGTTTTTTTTACTTAGCCTCCTTTCTTGGTGAGATTTGAGTAAATAATTAACCTGAGTGAGTTATTTGAAGAGGTATTTCCTGGGCCAAACCAACCCCATCTGCCATCATGTTTGCACTGAACAACTAACACTCTCTGCACATTCCTCTGCTGCTGCATATTGGTTTCTGATAGCATATGAGTATGTGTGGGATCTCTGTGTTTTCCTATCATTTGTTGCTTGAATTTGGTGTGTTTTCATAGTACTTGTCTTGTTGTGTCGCATACATAGCTGAACGGAAAGGTATAAATTGATGCATTCGTTATTTTCGTGTTTTCATGGAATCGTAGAAATTTCGGTGTCATTTGATATGATCTATGATTCAATGTTCTTTGACGAGATCGTTTAACATTGGCGATGATCTTTTATGTTTTGTAATGTAATTGATCTCAGTTCTTGTGGTTGATGTTGTACAAATTTGATGACAGGAGCTGGAGGGATTGACAGGAGATTCTATTTTTGCACATAATTCGGTTTGGTGAGCATTGGTTGAGTTGCATTTGGTTCTGAAATCATCTCAGTGGCATCCGAAGATGAAACATAAGGATAGTGATGGAAAGCCGATCAATCCGCCTGATGGAGGCTCGAAGTTGTTTACAAGATCGTTGTTGTTGTTAGTGTTGTGTGGGATTTCGTTCTATCTGGGTGGACTCGTATTCTGTCCGGAGAAGAACTACTTAGCGGCCAAGGATGTCGCGAAGATCGAGACCAAAGAGGTGGTGGAGTCCAAAGAAAATTCAGCTGTTGTGCCTCTTCAAATTAGATCTGTCTCGTTCCCCGAGTGCAGCATTGATTATCAAGATTACACACCGTGCACGGACCCTAGGGTATGTATGTACGCTATTTAGCATCATCTGGAATGCTTATATGGTTGGGATCATGTACAATGTAGTGATCGGATTCATAAAGTTTTGATTTTTGGTTATTTGATCAGAGATGGAGGAAGTATGGCTATTATAGGCTCACACTGATGGAGCGACATTGCCCTCCGATCTCTGAAAGGAAAGAATGCTTGGTTCCGCCTCCAAATGGCTACAAATATCCGATCCGTTGGCCAAAGAGCAAGAACGAGTGTTGGTACCGGTATGTGATTCATGCTCTTAACTTTGTTACGATATGTAAGTCCTTTGTTTGGAGATGAAGGTTCCTTTATGACTTATGATATAAGTTGTTTTCAGGAATGTGCCATATGATTGGATTAACAAGCAAAAATCCAATCAACATTGGCTGAAGAAGGAAGGGGAAAAGTTTATCTTCCCGGGCGGAGGTACTATGTTTCCGAACGGAGTCGGTGCTTATGTAGATCTGATGCAAGACTTGATTCCTCAAATGAAGGATGGAACTGTTAGAACTGCTATTGACACCGGATGTGGGGTGAGTCTAACTTCACCGCGTGATATGTGAATCAAAACTAGACATGCTTGGGTTAAGTCAGTGTTTGCCATATCAGGCTTGTGTCACTGATGTAGTGTGTTAACAATGCATAGGTTGCGAGCTGGGGAGGCGATCTATTGGATCGAGGAATCTTGACTGTCTCTCTTGCTCCTAGGGATAATCATGAGGCACAAGTCCAGTTTGCTCTGGAGCGTGGAATACCGGCCATACTAGGCATCATTTCCACGCAGCGGCTTCCCTTCCCTTCTGACTCATTTGATATGGCCCATTGCTCTAGATGCCTGATCCCTTGGGCAGAATTCGGTATGTTGCTCCACTTGTGTGAAACAACATCATGGGAATATCGTCTTTATCAGTATAAATTACTACACATTGCCGAATTATCATCTGTAGATTACATACATGATTTGTGATATGCTTTGGTACCTTATATCTTAGAAAAAGGACCATGTATCTTCAGGTGGAATCTACCTCATGGAAATACACAGGATCCTCCGCCCAGGAGGTTTCTGGGTACTTTCTGGACCTCCAGTGAACTATGAAAACCACTGGCGAGGGTGGAATACCACAATCGAGGAACAGAAATCAAACTACGACAAGTTACAGGAGTTGCTCACTTCTATGTGCTTCAAACTATTCAAAAAGAAGGATGACATTGCCGTCTGGCAGAAGGCTTCCAACGAGAGCTGCTATAAGAAGCTCAGCAACCCAGATCCATACCCGCCAAAGTGTGATGACGGCACAGAACCTGATTCAGCATGGTACACTCCTCTTCGCCCATGTGTTGTGACCCCTGGTCCAACTATCAAGAAGACCAGCTTGAAATCCGTCCCAAAATGGCCTGAGAGGTTGCATACTGCCCCGGAGCGGGTTTCTGATGTTTCAGGTGGTAGTGCCGGGGCTTTTAAGCACGACAACAGCAAGTGGAAAGTCCGAGCAAAGCACTACAAGAAGCTGTTGCCGGCACTAGGCACTGACAAGATAAGAAATGTCATGGATATGAACACGGTGTATGGAGGCTTTGCTGCGGCGTTGATCAGTGACCCTCTTTGGGTCATGAATGTGGTGTCCTCTTATGGTTCTAACACGCTGCAGGTGGTCTATGACCGGGGGCTTATTGGAACTTATCATGACTGGTAATCTGAGCCATGAGCATGCTCATCATGTCTATTGTGAGATTCCTGATTTTGGCAAAATGTAATCGCTGATTATGCTGTCTTGTATGATGTAGGTGCGAAGCGTTCTCCACGTATCCTAGAACATATGATCTTCTTCACTTTGATGGCCTCATCACTGCCGAAAGCCATAGGTATGCATTTTACAGTTTTTGCAGCTCTTCACTTCTCTTGGCATCAAGTGTTAGAAACTTGGAACTTGCACATCGGATATACTAGCAACTGACTGAGGCGCTGTGTGGTACATTCTAATTAGAAGTATCAATATTTTTCAAGTCCATGTACGTTAGTTCAGTCGGTGAGAGTATTGAACCATCATCTCAATGGCCAATGATTCAGATCGGGACTGTCACAATGACATCCTAGAAAGAGTATAGTATATGTTTTCTGTCATCAAAGCGTAGCATAAAATGCGATGAAATTGAGAGCCAGTCTCATACTTGGGGACTTTGTTGAAAGATAGTCCCCCTTTCATTTGAACTGTATGCCATTTCTAACAGGAGTTATTCATACAGGTGCGAGATGAAGTATGTCTTCTTGGAGATGGACAGGATCCTGCGTCCCGGTGGATATGTGATAATTCGAGAATCCACCTATTTCGTGGATGCGATAGCTACGATGGCTAAGGCGTTGAGGTGGGGTTGTCGTAAGGAAAAAGCCGAGTATGAGACAGAGAAGGAAAGCATTCTGATCTGTCAAAAGAAGTTGTGGTATTCCAAAGAGAGCTCATGATAACCGAGCAGTTGAATTTTTCTTCTCATTGCATATCTTGCGGTGCTGGAGGGCATATAGACGTCTGCTCCTTTCTTACTGAGCGAAGCTGCGCGAGGGTCTCGCTGTTCAGGAAGGAGCTTATCGGTTATACGAAGCATACAGAGATTGTGAAGCTAAAGAATTACAATTCTCTTTGATTGGTTAACTTAGGATCTAGTTCAAAAGCGCGATCCATATTCTTTGTCATAGATTTATACACGTGTAATGCTTCACAAGTTTTATTTGGATTTTCAATATCACTTAAGATGTGATTCTGCAATGTGTTAGAACCAATGCAGAACGCGATATGAAGTTCCCGAATACAATACTATACAGATACGGTTCTTGTTTATTGAAGTTAATAATATTTTTGATAAACTTTCTTTTGTTTACAGTACGGCAACTGCATCGTGATTCGATCATGTCAACTTGTTTCTTTTATTGATTCATCTCAGATGCGTCAATGGCGCTAGGTTGAAGCATTGTTTGGTTATAATCTGAGGATAATGATCAACAGGCGGCATGAAACCATATCAAGCCACAACCAAACAAGCCATAGCCAGAACAAGTCATGTATCAATATCATGACACGGTTTCCTCTCGTTAATAAAAGATCCTTGAAAGAAAAATCAATCTAGTAATAGTTTCACATTAAACATTGATGACAAACCTAGGGTTTACGAGCTGGTAGAAGAGGAGAAAGAAGTTGGAGAAACAAGAGACTCAACATCCCAGACAACGGGAAAATACCGCTGTTCATCATGAACTCGAAGAACCTCTGTGCAAGCGTGTTTCTTATGCAGGTCGTAACAGAACAACTTAAGGAGACCTTTACTATCTGTCGCCATGAGAACTGTATTTTTACCTTTGAAGTACGCCACTGGATATGACTGCTTCTTGAACATTCGAAGCATGTCCTTCCTTTCTACGCGAAGCAACCTCATCGGAGCCTCCTTTGAGCGTCCGTCCTCCATCGTTCGTGTCATGACCCAAATCTCGAACCATTTCAGCTTATATGAACACCGTAACCCAAAGCAATCGTAGCCCAAGACATCGAAACAGATCCCATCACTTGGTACATCGCCCTGACCTTCGAGTGTAAACACGGCGAATTCTTCATTGTGTAGATCGAATTTAACGAGGGATCTTTCACACTTATCATCCGTGGGTAACGCGTTGATTTGAACCAATAGACAGCATAGTTCATATATTGTCCCATTTTTGGAGGGACTACTGAAAAAAAAAAAAAAAGGATAACTTTCCCGATTTGTTTAAACCTGCGAGGAAATGTTTCAATCAACCAAAACACAATATGTAATCCGACAAATTAAAAACGAACTTAACACAGCACCTTTAACTTGAAAAACCTCCCAAAATTTAGGAAATAAAAATCACGGGACCGATTTCGGAGTCCACCCAAACACTTCACTATCACGGTTTTCGTATAAAATCAAATTCCACTAGGTACACAACCTAGATATCATCACAAATAAGACGATAACGTCTCTAATATCATAATGACGGGATTCACATGTACATATTGAAGATCAAGAGCCAATAACAAGAACACCAAGAGAATAAGGAAAGAAATAATCAAAAACTGTTGCTGCTGTTCGGAATAGGATTGACAGTTTTACGGAACTCCGATTGATGATCCAACCGTTGAATACGAAGAACAGGATCGTGTACATGCTCACCGAAAATCAACTTGATCCGACCACGGATGACGCTCGATCCGTCTGGTTTCTCTTAACTGCACAGAGAAGCCTTCTTCACACTTCTCCCTGTTTTTTGCTCACTGTTTTGCTGTTTTGCTGCCTTTCTTCCTGGCTACTTTCTTCTCGCGTCCGGCTGCCTTTTATGCTTGGAGACTTGGACTGCTTTGAGGAGACTAGGATCAAGTCTTGTGCATTGAACAAACACACATAGAATACAAAGACGGGTTGGACTAGTTCAACAAATCTCCCCCTCCAACCCAAAGAGGAGATCCCAGTAACAATGCATCAAATGAAAATCACCATGCCGACGAGATACCGACAGAACTCGAACTTCTCTTTCGGAAGAGCCTTGGTTAACATGTCTGCACCATTGTCGTCGGTGTACACCTTCTCGAGCGATACCTCATTTGCATCCAGTGTGTCTCGTATCCAGTGATACCTTACATCAATGTGCTTATACCTTGAATGAAAAGTGGAATTTTTCGCAAGGTGTATAACACTTTGACTGTCACAAAGTAAAGTATATCGATCCTGACTAAGACCAAGTTCCCGTGTGAAACCCTTCATCCATAGCAACTCTTTGCACGCCTCTGTCGCTGCGATGAACTCTACCTCTGTAGTTGACAAAGCAGCACATCTTTGTAGTCTGGACTATCAAGCAACAGCTCCCCCTGCAAAACTAATCAAATATCCTGAAGTAGACTTTCTGTCATCAACATCCCCTACCATATCTGAATTCGTGTAACCAAGCAGAAACGGATCATCACTCCCAAATGGAAGTTTTAAACTAGAAGTGTCGCGGAGATATCTCAGAACCCACTTCAGTGCATTCCAGTGCTCTCTACCGGGATTGGAAGTATATCTGCTGATACTTCCCACTGCATGAGCTATGTCTGGCCTGGTGTAAACCATTGCATACATCAAACTACCCACTGTAGAAGCATAAGGAACTTTTTCCATCTCTTTTCTCTCTTTCTCACTTGACGGACATTGTTTCTTGCGGAGCTTAAAGTGCATAGCAAGAGGAGTGCTTACCACTTTAGCCTGATCCATCTTGAACCTCTGAAGTACCTTCTCAATGTACTTCTCCTGAGACAAACATAGCCTTCTGTCTTCTCTATCTCTACTGATTCTCATTCCTATAATCTTCTTAGCTGACCCCAAATCTTTCATCGAGAAAGACTTGCTAAATTGTTGCTTCAATCTCTGAATTCTGGAAGCATTTTGGCCAAGTATCAACATGTCATCAACATAAAGCAGTAAAATAATGAAATCATCATCTGAGAACCCCTGCACGAACACACAGTGATCTGAAGAAGTCTTCTGGTAGGCGTACTCTCCCATAAAAGACTCAAACTTTTTGTACCACTGCCTCGGTGCTTGCTTCAGCCCGTACAATTTCTTTTTCAACCTGCAAACAAAGTTCTCCTTGTCTTTGACCTTGAAGCCCTCGGTTGCTCCATGTATATCTCTTCCTCCAAATTGTCATGATGGAAGGCTGTCTTCATATTCATTTGCTCGACCTCGAGATCAAGTTTAGCTGCTAAACCTAGAACTACTATGATTGAAGGCATTTTTCACAACTGGTGAGAAGATCTCATCATAATCAATTCCCCTTTTCTGATTGAAACCCTTGATGACCAATCTAGCTTTGTATCACGGCTGTGAAGTATTCTCATCATGCTTCAACCGGTAAATCCAGCGATTCTTCAAAGCTTTCTTGCCTCTCGTTAAAGCCACTAACTCATAAGTACGATTTTCATGTAAGGAATTCATCTCGTCTTGCATTGCATCCATCCACTTAACTCTGTTTTCATCAGCAACGACTTCTTGAAAACATCCAGGCTCACCTGAATCAGTCAACAACACATACTCATCAGACGAGTATCTAGTAGATGGCGTACGAACTCTGGTGGATTGTCTCGTACCAGTAGCTGATGGAGCTGCCGGTGCTTGCTGCAGAACATCAGCAACATCCTCTGGCCGAACATCAAAACCATCTACACCCTACTGGTCGTACTGTGCCTGATCCCCCTCTGGTTCCTCAAACTCAAGCTGAGCATCACTCCAAAGTCGATCTGAAACCTCATCAAAGACCTCATCCTGAATCTATCTTTGCAAATCGATAGTCAGGATCACTTCAATTTCAATACTGTCATCAGAATCTCGGGATACCGCTTTCTCTGCCTTCTGAATATCTGCTATCGTCTGACCCTTCATGAACACCACATCTCTGCTTCTGACGATCTTCTTTTCAACTGGATCTTAAAGCCTATAGCCGAACTCATCAGAACCATATCCAAGAAAGATGCTGTAATACCCCAAAGAAATGCTTAAATGGTTTGATATTACTACCTATACCAACAAGGTGCACCTTCCTTTTCGGTAGCCCATCACTTTAGAACTCCGTAGTTAAGCGTGCTTAACGTGGAGTAATGTTGGGATGGGTGACCTCCTGGGAAGTTTTCCAGGGTGTGCGCGAGTAAGGCCAAAGCGCACTGAAAGGACTAGTGTTGGTCTATGGGGTCAATTGTCAGTCTAACGAGAGGTTCTTGGTGACGACCCGGTAGCAAGGATTTGGCCGGGACGTTACAGTATGGTATCAGAGCAACCCTACGACCACGTGCTGAACCTGTGGACAAGAGGTCCAGGTCAGCCGCCTAGCAGGGGAAGATTCTGGGGCTATGTATCGTGCTTAAAGTTGCAACGAGGGCGTTGCGTTCTTTAAGTGGGGGTGTGTGTAATACCCCAAAGAAATGCTTAAATGGTTTGATATTACTACCTATACCAACAAGGTGCATCTTCCTGCAGTATTCATCAAACGGGCAATATACTTACCACCATTGTCTGAACGGACACATTTCAATTTTTTTTCCAGTCTGCCTCTCTACTGAAGCTTGAAACTGTTTGAATACATCTAACACTTGGTCTTTTGTCTTCAAGAAATAAACCCAGAGCTTTCTTGAACGATCATCAATGAAAGTGACAAAGTAAACTGCACCACCAAGTGTTGCTGGTCGAATCGGACAACAAACGTCTGTATGTACCAACTCTAATAGACCTGATTTTCTGGAAGGAGGATGACTTTTGAAAGAAACTCTATGCTGTTTTTCAACCAAGCAATGTACACATTTCTCAAGTTTCGCACTCTTTACTCCAGAAAGTAAATTCTTCTTGACTAACAGACTCATACATTTCTCACTCATATGGCTAAGCCTTTTATGCCATAACTCAGTTGCATTTCCTTTTTCTGCAACGCTGCATCTATCCGCAGAAGTCTTAGTTTGCAACAAGTACAAGGAAGACTCCTTGTTCCCTTTAACTATAACTAAGGAACCTTTACTGAGTTTCCAAGAGCCATTTACAAAAGTGTTACAATAACCCTCATCATCGAGCTTCCCAGCCGAAATCAAATTCAGAGGGATATCTTTTACATGTCTGATGTCCCTGAGAACTAGTTTTGATCCATTGCTAGTCTCTAAGTACACATTTCCAACACCTATCACTTTGGCGAAGCCGTCATTTCCCATTTTCAAAGAGCTAAAGTCCCCCGGTGTATAGGAATCAAAGAATTCCTTCTTTGATGTGATATGGAGCGAGGCTCCACTGTCAATCACCCAACTCGTACCAATGCATGCTAAATTGACATTATCCTCATAGCACGCAATAACGAGTCCATTAGTAGCAGTCGTGACTTGAGAATCAGTCTCAGAGTCTTTCCTTTCACTACTGCTAGCACCATTTTTCTTCTCTCGTCTCACCTGAAAACAGTTTTTCTTGATGTGCCCCATCTTGCCACAATGATGGCATTCAACATTTTTCTGCCACGACTTGGATTTGCTACCACCCTTGTACTTACCCTTTTGACCTCTACTCTCACTCCTTCCCCTACTCTTACTCACTAAAGCATCGGGATGAGAAGAAGAAGAAAAAGAAGAACCTTGAATTTTTCGTCTCATCTCGTCATTCAAAATACCACTTCTGGTAAAGTCCAAAGTGACGACATCTTCAGGAGCTGAATTACTCAAAGTCAAATGGAAAGTCTCCAAAGAGTCTGGTAAGGTACCAAGTAACCAAAGTCCTTGCACCTCATCCTCAAACTTAATATTCATGGCAGACAACTGATCCAAAATCCCTTGAAATTCATTCAAGTGATCGGATACAGATTGACCATCCCTATACTTCAAGCCCATAAATTGTTTAATTAGAAACATGTTGTTGTTGTCGGTTTTTCTAGCATATAAGGACTCCAACTTGCTCCATAATTTCTTAGGATCTGACTCCTTACTACCGTGATTCAACACATTATCATCAACAAACTATCGAATGAAACCGCATACAACCTTATGCTCTAGGATCCATTCGTCATCCTGTTTATCATCCAGTTTTTTATCACCGAATACTGATAAGTGCTATCGCTTAACAAAAAGGAGATCCTCCATTTTTCCTTTCCACACATGGTAGCTTCCATTTAAACTAGCCATCCATTGGATACTAATTTCCATCATTTAAGCAAATCACAGATGCTCTGATACCACTTGTTGGGGAAAAAAATGATAACTTTTCCGATTTACTTAAACCTACGAGGAAATATTCCAACCAACCAAAGTACAATATGCAATCCGATAAATTAAAGACGAGCTTAACACAACACTTTTAACGTGGAAAACCTTCCAAAATCTAGGGAATAAAAACCATGGGACCGATTTCGGAGTCCATCCAAACACTTCACTATCACGGTTTTGGTACAAAACCAAGTTCTACTAGGTACACAACCTAGATATCATCACAGTAAGACGATAACGCCTCTAATCCCACAATGACGGGATTTACATATACATAGTGAAGATCAAGAGCCAATAACAAGAACACCAAGAGAATAAGGAAAGAAATAACCAAAAACTATTACTGTTGTTCAGAATAGGATTGACGTCTTTACAAAACTTGGATCGACGATCCAACCATTGAATACGAAGAACAGAATGTCGTGTACATGTTTATCGAAAATCAGCTTGATCCGACAACGGATGAACCTCGATCGGTCTGCTTTCCCTCAACTACGCAGAGCAACCTCCTTCTCACTTCTCCTTGTTTTTGCTCACTGTTTTGCTGCCTTTCTTCCTGGTTAGTTTCTTCTCACGTCTGGCTGTCTTTTATGTTTGGAGACTTGGACTGTCTTAAGAAGAGTAGGACCAAGTCTTGTGCATTGAACAAGAACACAAAGACAGGTTAGACCAATTCAACAGGGGCTACATTCCTGAATATTGAGAGGCAAATCAAGCTCGCGATTTCGGATCGCCTCCATCTATCGCTCCTGAGATTGTAAACATTGACGACCATGCCACTCTGCCCTACGATAACAACTTTGTAGTTGTCGTCCACAAAATCATATCCAAATCCCATGGCTAAGTACAGGATGGGATAACTCTGATATGCTCTAAATGGAGGAGGGAGAACTTTGTGCTTCTTGATCGACAGGTTGTACAAGAGAAAAGAATCTGACATAAAAAGAAGCGCGCAAAGCAAGCCATTACACCAGCCGACAACTTGTTCCATCTTTGATAGAAGAGCGACGATGTTGTGACTATGGTCATCATGATCTCCCAAGTGGAAACAGGTCAGATAGTCCACACTGGGTAATATGAGATTGAAGTTTTGCAAGGATGAAGACGATTGTCGATGAACCAGGTGGTGTTTGATGAATATTTGATCGTTGATCGTTTTCATACACACTTGAATCGCATCAACGACTTTGCCAGGCCGAGCAGGATTTCAAGCACGTCTCCTAAGGAAGCGTTGGAATCACCATGTTTGGCTCTCTGCCTTCTCTCTCTTTTCTTGTTCCTTCAATCTATCGGTGCTTCCCTCCAACTCCACCAAAAATTGGAGGAAAAAT
>JAOVYX010021417.1:0-15787 GCA_035668315.1 Drosera spatulata
GTGAGGACGATAACTGCTTTATGTATTTCGGGAAATATTATGATGAAACCTGTAGACATTTTGGATATGTAATAAATACCAAGTACTATTCATGTCGTCAAACTATGTAACTAAATAGTTTTCGTACTTATGATGTATCATGACTTGCATTAGCTGAGCAGGTGGAATTGAAGAATCGCAGGTATTTTCCTTGACTCTAGGTACCTCTAAACCCGTTTGGTTTAGTTAGCCTTGTCATGAATCGGGTTCGTGACGGCATAACGCCACGTGTCCTAGTAGCAGAGTTCGGGGCGTTACAACAACCAGGAAGTTTTGCTTTAGCACAGCCAACTTGCTCTCTTTTGAAAAATCAATTCTTGGCAGCAACCTTTCTGCACATCTTCTATTTATAGACAAAGCTCTTTCTACTAGCCATTATCCTTTTTGTCCTTTCAAATAATCTCAATCGTTGATTTCGATTGGGAGGAATCTGATGCCAACTTCCAACGCTCCTGAAAACGACCTGAGAATAAAACAGCCTGTGAAACCTATGACTATGGCGTGTCTATCTTTCTCTTGTACTGAGCTCTGCTGCTTCAGTCTTATTTATTGAAACACTCAGCATTATTCACCAGGTCTGTTGATCTGTGGAGTCTTGTCTTCATCTTGCTGCCTTATCTGACTCTCAAAGGTTGGACTCATCATGACTGCACTTTGTAGATGCTGACCATCTGCACTCTGCTGTTTTGTTATCCTTTATCTTTCTGTCCTAGAGTCACGACCTTGCTGCTCTGATAAGATCATTTCGCTTACCAATAATTTCTTAGGATCTGGTTCAACAGTTGTCAACCGTCTCTAAGGTTGATCAATCCCCTTTTATAGCCTGAGAAAATCAGAACCTGTGACTGTACAGTTCTGATGTTAACAGCTGGCTATTTGTCCCCTATACGAATCTTCAGTTATGCTCACAGGCCTTCTCACTACAACTATCAACCTCGTATAGATTTTCGAATCTCAAATCTTTGACGTGACCGTTACTCATATCCCAGTCCATTCACCAATCAGTATGCTGTACTTCTAGTCTATTGTGCTTTCACCTCTGGTGCAAGCCAGTCCTGCTGTCCCCAGTTTGCTGCATTGTGATATAACTTGATCCTAAGACTTCGATCTTATATCCTAAAGCATTTGTGGTCTTTTGCTGCTCATGTTTGTCACAGCCGTTTATCCAAAACCTTCTTTAGCAGTTTTGCATCGAGGTGATTCACATTGGCACTCCATTTGTGGTCTACTGCTCTGCTGCATGCTTCCCTGGACTATAACTCACTATCCTAGTTCTCAACCTAAACAACTAACTACAAACATGCTCTATTCTAAAGTTTTATTCATCAACTTCTATACACTGGAATAATTGCACAATCCTAACAACTTGGTAATAAGGACAAAAAGCTTTGTGCTATAAAAGGAGAGGGCTTAGAGCATAGGAAGATACATCGTTAAAGACAAAATTAAATTTTTACCGTGTATACATATACCCCATCCTGAAGTTTCTCTTACAGTTGAAACTTATGCCTCTGATATTGGTTATGGTGGGATTCTCTTTATCAGAAATTTATAATTTTATTCGGCTATTTGGATTGGCCTACAGAAAAATTACTCAAGCATTAAAAAAGAAATTTTATCTATTGTTTTATGCGTCTTAAAATTTCAAGATAATCTTTTGAATAAAAATTTTCTTTTACACATCGATTGTAAATCAGCCGAAGAAATTTTACAATATTGTATTGGTTCATTTGCAGTCCCTTGACTTGTAATTTTATTTCATTCAATTCTCGTTCTAAATCTGAGATTGTTATAACGGAAGTAATAGGTGCACATTCTTTAAATATTTTGTTAATATTAAATGGTTGTGGAACTTTATGTCTTTTTCTTGAATAGTAATTATCTATATTGAATTAAATATGTTCATTGTATCTCGGAATCTTATACGTTACCAATTAATTCTAATATGATTTTAGAAAAATCTTTACTGATCATGTTAATACTATTACAAGAACATAATCCTTAACATTCATTATCACTATCTTCATTGAAACAGTCGCTGGAATCAATTTGATAAATTTCATTATTTGATAAATCAGAATTGTTGTCGCTTATATTATCATCGTCTTGTCCATTTTCTGAAATCATTAATTTAATCAATTGATCTTTGACTTCATCATCCAAATATAATTCATTTATATTTTTTTTAAAATATATTTATTAGCCATATGGCCAAAGCGATGTCATTTAAAGCATTTAATTGGTGATTTGGAAAACTTATTAATAGAGTTTTTAGTAGGACGTTGGCGTTAATAAAATTTTTCTGGAGGATTCGGTTTATATTTTTTACTATAATACATATAACCAAATTTCCTTTTATAAGGTCAAGTATATTGTTTACTTTTATGAGAAAAAAGACTAGGATTTTCTAATCCATATTGAGCACAGAAATTTTCAAGTTCTTTACGAGCTTGAGAACGTTCATTAGAGATTTTAGATTTAAGTTTCGCATCAGTACATAAAGCTAATCTTTCTGCATTGATATAAGAAATAAGATCACCATAAGATAAATTAGGATACGAAATGTCACCATTATTCGCGTCACTGATTCTAAGAAATAACCTTTTCTGCGATAATTTAGGAAAACCACTTATGAATTTTTCTTACCAATAATTCTGTTGAAAATCTTCTCTCAAATAAACTTTAGTAAGAAAGATATCTTTATACCAACGAAAATCATGAAGAGATTGACATCGAAGATTAATTAATATTTCAGCACTTCGTTGAACAAATTGAGTAGGATCTCCCATAAAATGTTTCATAATGGTATATAGAAGCATATTTAAAGCTTTTGATTCTTGCTTTACTTGTGGGGGTTGTCTTTGAATATGTCCTTCAATATTTTTTGTTGAAGTTAAAATTTCATCTCTTTGGTTTTGAGTAAGATATGAATCCCACCAGCCTTTAAGCTGGCCTGAGATGCCAGAAATTAGAGTATGAATATTGGATTTCAGAATTGTTTTATAAGCTACACTAGCCATAGTCATTTGTTGTAAAATATTTAATATTTCAGTTTCACTTTTTCCATCGAGATCCCATTCAATAATTGAATCACTAGAATATTGCATTTGATTATGCCAGTGGCGTTCTTCGAGGTCCATATCTGGGTTGAAAATCTAGAATATCCTATTTTTGTTTCAGGATAATATAATTAAGGAGGCTTATTACGAGAAATTTTTTTAGAGTGGGAAAATAATTAGATTCTTGGAATATGGCTTCAAGGTGGTCAATGTCTTCTATGACATTAAGATGAAGAGTAGAGGAGGGGATGCAGACTAGAGTCTTCTTTGACGTTGAAGCTGTGTTGGAAGAATTTTGAGGAAATGTTAAAGAAGGGGGTAATGCCAAGTGGTTTAATTTCTTAGTAATTTCATCTAAGGGATCATCTCTTGAATTTTTTAATTATACAATATCTTGAGAAGAATAATTTGGTGGTGTGAACAAAGGTTCCTGAAGTTTAGGATTATTAAGAGTTTTATGATCCGCTTGGTCTCGTACAGTATAAAATTGTTCAGATACTGTATATAATAATTGATTAGTATAATTATTTTGTTGATAAATATTTTGTATATTTTTGAAGGTAAGAGTACTATCGATTTTAATATTGATGGGTTGCTTAAATAGACTAACAACTACATTAGTATTATTATATTTTAATTGAATATATATTCAAGAGGTGGATGAGGACTACAGTAAGTTTTATTATCCGTAGTTATCCATGTTTTAACTTCTTATCTAATCATTAACAATTCTTCATTGGTTGGTACATGCATATTCTTAGTATAAAGATAACTTGGTAACCAATAAAAAAGAAAGGAATATTAGCTTTGAGTTTATTCACTTTTGAATACCAAAAATTTTGTATAGGTATTGTTTCTTCTTTGGAAAAAAATTTTAAAATACCATTCACGCCTTAATTGATTCTCAAGAGAATCAAAGTCAATACGTAAATAGTTTTTATCATGATGAAATTAGTGTCATTAATTTTTTTCTGAAGTAATAGCATTTAATTGATTATATTTTGTACCTAACATGTCTGATCTAGTTGGAGAAATATTAGGGACATTAGGTTCATAAATTGGTTGAGGTATAAGAGTGTTAAAATTGACGCCTTTAAGCTTATCTTGGATTGTACAACTAGAATATCGATTTGATGCAAACTGAGGAGGAAACATTGATGGTTTGGTTGATATGGAGGATCTACTAGAAAAAGATCGAGATAATTCCATTCGTGTTTTTTTTTCTTGAATTAAATCGTATGGTGGCTGATCCATCTAGATGCTCTACAATATGAGCAACATCAGAATCAAGTTTAATTTCAGGAGGAGGATGTTCTTGATAAATTTTTCATTGATCCGGTATTTCAATTTCATTCCATTTGAGTAATTTTGATGTTAAGACTTTATTTTCAGGATTTGCTTCTAATAATATAGTATGACCTGCTTCACTCTTAATTAATGATTTAGTATTAGCTGTGTTTAAGACTTTGAAAATTAACCTATAAGTAACTTGAAATTCTCTTCGCTTTGCTTGTGCATAAGTATTTTTATTATGAATATCTAAAGCTAAGGTATTAAGAATTGTAGAATCATGTAAATCTACCATAAAATCTGGATAACAATTAAAAAATATTGGATTATTGTAGGTATTAGATTGGACTAAAGCTATTTGAGATTCATTGTATTTATACATAGTAGCCACTAAAATAGGTCGATTTAATCCACGACGAGTGAGTGATTTTATACTAACTTGAAGACAACCATAATGTAAATAATTATATACAGCTTTTTTATATGATTTAACCATATCAGAATTAAGTACATGAATCCTATGAAAACCATTTTCAATTGGAATACTTTTTTCATGGGTTCTGATACAGTATAATCGTATAAAATTAAAAGTACCAATTTTATAAATTTCTTCAAGATACTGCAGGCATTTCCCACATATATAAGAAAAAATCTAAATTAGGAACAAAAATTTACTAATATTAGTTGAATTGTCTTGGTATGTTGGGTTGATACTGTGTTAGTAAGAAGACCTCAAAGTTTTACCTTTGAAAAAGAATTTAGAGACTATACTCATCTTATTAGTGTTATCTAACCATGTTTGTGAATCAATTTACTCTTAAACTAACATGGACCATCTCCAATGGGACCACCTACCGAGACCACCTTGTATGGCTGACCAACGGTTAACAAGGCTGACCAACTCCTACTTTAAAAGTAAAATGACACCAAACAAGTTTGATATATCAATAAGTTAGGATAGACTCGCCTTCCCTTCCCGAGGAAAACCGATTGGCCCAGATACCAGAAAGACAGAGAGAGGATACCAAAAAAACAGAGAGTCACCCAAGTGATAAAACCAGGAGACTAAATATTTAAAACTTTGATTCAATATTGCAAGTGATTTAAGAATTAATAAAAGGTAAAGAACGAAGGTTTTGAAATAAAATGATCAACAAGAGATGAGGATAGAAATTCTTATTTTATTTTCTTCAGATTGTAGTACAATACATCAGGAGAAACTAGATTGCAGCAATTCAGACTTGCATAGAAAATTCTCATTTTGTGGATACTCTCAGGAATTACAATCCTCTAAGATTTCTCTTGAGATGCTGCGTTTCCTCTTGAAATTCTTCTAAAAACTTCTCCTGCTTGTGTTGGAGTAGGGATATTCTTTTATATCTGGTGCTGCACCATTTTTCGTCTTCAATAATGGCTTGAATAATCTTCAATGGTGACCACTTAGCTGGACTGGGGACAGTAGACTTGACACCATTAGACACCATAGAACCTTTATAACTCATTATATGACACCATAGACGCTTTACTACTCATAATACAACATGACACATAGTATTATGCAGTTTGCTATAATGGAGAATCTTTTAAAGATGGTGGAAAAAACTTTGACTTTGGAATCTTTCGACTTTGTCTTCATTCGTCATTGAGTAGGTCATCATCGATATCGTCATATGGATCTTAAGAGTCTTGATAGATGGGGTGCATTGGTGATGTCATATCCTTCTTGAGAAGTGCTATTCCCCTTTGTAGAGCTTCATTTTCACGTTGTAAAATGAGGACTTGAGCATTAGCGGTGGTTGATGACAATGATGATGATGAGGTATCGTGAACGAACGCCTGTTGAGGAGCTGGGGGCATGCGCGTACTAATAGGAGGAATAAAACCAATCTAGGATTTAGGCCATCATTTGATCTTAAAAACTCGATGAACTTTAGCAGGTTCGTCAGCATTGGGACATCGATGCTCAAAATCCCAAGATAGAATCCATGGAACTTGATAATCTCGATGGAAGTAAATCTTATAAAGAATTGTAAAATCAACATCCACCGTACCTTTGTAAATTTGAAAATAAGCTTAAACTTCGGCGGGAAATATTTTTGGGATTAAACATATATATAGTGTAAAGTGTTTGGGCTACAAGCAGGAGATAACAAAACAATTGTAGACACTTTCCTACCACAGAAAATCAAAGAATTTTAGATTTAAAAATTTAAATTTAAATTCAAATATTCAAATATATATATATAGGGATTTGTGGGGCTGATTTAAAATCAGCCATGTAGGCTGATTTTATACCATAAAAGAAAAGATTCCTGAAAAGATTCTGTAATAGTGATTCTGTGAAACAGAATCTTTTCAGGACCATGTCACTTCTCTGTTTTTGATTGTATGTTTTAGTTGTTTTCTATATTGTCCAAAATTTTGATTTTATGATCCTTTTTATCCAATGTCAAGGCTCTGTTTTCTATTCTATGTTTTGAATTTTTAATGTTGTAGATGCCAGAACGACATCGATCTTGGGAGGGGTAGGGGTGGTTCTAACCCTTTAGAGAGAGTTTCAGGTAAGAAAGTGACCTTTTCTGTCACATATCTCTTTTTATTCTATGCTTTTCTAATTCTCTGTTTTTCATTCTATTTCTTTTTTAATTTTATGTAACTTGCATGAAATATTCCCTAATATTCTTGAAAAATTATAGGTAAGAGATCGATGGTTAATCCTCCCACACGACGATGCACCGGGTGAGGCAGGAATGATTTTCATGCCATTGACCTAGAGGAGGAGATGGAGGTTGATTATGGAGGAGGAGATGCCTATTCCTACTTATGGATGGGTTCCTCGCGATTGTAGGACCATTTGCATTCGGGAGCCTCCCATGTCTGCTCCACCGGGGATTCAGCACCTCCACGTTGATCGTCTGCATTACCATCACAAGCTCTTCGACCATCAGTTTGACCACCAGTTCCTTCTCCCTATACCTCATTATCCCCTTCAACAGCTGAGTATGATGAGCGGTATGCTGGTGGCGGACGCTTGGGGCTTACATTTGACCCCGATGGTCTTTGGTATGCATTTTTTTTAATTCATATCAATCTTCATATTTTCTCTTGTTTATAATTAATTATCTCAAATGGGCGTTTCTTGGAACGTATGTCATTTCAGGTTTGATAATCACTTTGTGGTTGCACATGTCACAGTCTTTCGTGAGTTGTTACTTGGGTCCCTGGACTAGTTGGAGGGACATTCTTTGATGGGATAAGGACAAGATGTGGGGATTCTTTAGGGTAAGATTCAATTAAAAGCATGCATTTACACCTTTTAATTAGTTTTTATGTATTTATTATAACTGTGACCTATCATATTTTCAAATATTTTTTTACAAGAATTGTACTATTGGAAGCACGAGCACACTTCATTCGTGATGGCCGGTTGGAAGGCAAAGATGATCGACCAGGTGAGGGACAGTGTATTCAAAGTGAAAAAGGCATATGCTAAAGGAAAGAAGGTTTTGTGGATCAATGACGAGATCGATGCCGCTTTGAAGGCACTTTTCCAATCAATGTTTCTAACCTCATTACAACGTGCTGATGAGAACAAGAGCAAAGAAGAGGCGAAGCACACATAAGGATCGGTGTCGACTATCAGTGATGCCAAGAAGATGGTAAGTAACTTATTTGACTCTTTTTAAAAATTTCTCTAAATTTTTTTTGATTGGAATGAATGATGATCGGTATCTTTTTGATTGTTTGTTTGCAGGAAAAAACCTGAAGAGGAAACCAAAGAAAATTGAAGTGTTTGAGAAAACACACACAAAGAAGGACGCAGGGTCTAGCAAGATGGTGTGGTGTGACGACAAATCCAAGAGAACGGCGATAACTTACTTATTTTTTAAATTGTTGTTTCCCAATTTTATGTTTGTTTTTTTGTGTTTCTTAATTATTTTTTGAAATTTTTTGACATTTGTTAGGTAATAATACTTGATATTTGTTCTTTTTATAAGCTTAGTACTCCATGCTAGAGAAGGAGCTTATGGATCACTTGTTTGCGAATGCGCAACCCGATACGAAGCCTACCGAGCACCAGATCAGCGACGCTCAGAGCCAGGCATATGTTCAAACGGCAGGGTGCAAGAAAGGACGTGTCTATGGTCTTGGGTTGGGTAGCTCCATGTTTTACTCGAAGGACACATTGTCCTCGAATAGAAAGGGGTCTTCCTCAGTAGAGAGACGTGAAATTACTGAATTGAAGGAGAGCAATGCGGCAATGGCATCACGTCTTGACCAGCTTTGGCCAAACGTCTCTTACAGTAGCTCACTCAGTACGGTGGCAACCCACTTGATCAACCTCCTCACCTTCCCCGTGATCCACTTTCTCCTAGAGGCACGCAAAGCAGACTTCTGTGTTTTAGATGTCCATTTGTTTTCCCAAGCGATGTTTGTATGGAATGTTGTTATTCTTGTGTAATGACAAATACTTTATGTAAATTGTTATTTTGGGTTGAATATTGATGTTAAATGTTGGTTTGTGTTTGAATTTTGGTTTTCCAGCCCAAAAATATTGTTTGTGTGTTTGGTTGTATGTATATGTAGGCGCGGCTCAATTTTGCAGCTAATTTTTTCCCTAAAAACCAGATTTGCAATCGAAATACTACTTCTGTCTCTAATTAGCGACAGTTTTTATTGTGAAATGGCCCACTCCAGGAAATAAAGTTTGCTACGGATTTCATTTCTTTTCGTTGCTAATTAGCGACAGTAATTAGAGACAGAATAAACCTTACTACCGTTCTAAGTTCAATTTCCAACCTTTGCGACAATTATATTTTTCATTCCTAAATTAGTGATAGCAACCATTGCTAATTAGCTACAACGCTGTCGCAAACCTGTTTTGCGACAATGGTTTTAGGCACAGTTAATTTCAGTCGCAAATCGATCGCCAACCTCCTTTTGCAACGAATTTGCAACAGAAACAGACTGTAGATAATTTGATCAATTTTTGTGGTGGATTATGAAACCAAGGTGAAGAACCGTATCCTAATACATAATTCTCTGATAGGGATTCAAGAAGGTAGTGTCTATACGAAGGAGATTTTCAGAAGATTTCAGAAGGTGTTGATCAAAATAAACCAGTACCTGATGCAGAAGGTTGAGGAGAATGTTAGTCCCCGATGCAAATCTACTCTTTAACCAACACATTGGATCCAAGGAGGATGAGAAGAACATACACTGATGTGTGTATAAACACGCGTTGTTTACCGATTTAAAGTTACTTGTTTTTATCACTTTTATTGTTACTTTGAGTCGTTTTAGTTCATTTTATTATTTAGGACATAAATACTGTCGAATTTCATATTTTTGTTGCAAATGCTGAAGAAATCAAAGTTGTTTGATGTGATGAATGTTTTGGAGTGTTCAATAAGGCTTTGGGGTGCTTGAAGATGATTTTTATGATCTACGATCTATTAGAAAGAGAAGAAAACAAACCGGAATAAAAACGGAACTAAATTGCATAAGTTATGAGAGTTTAAAAATCGGCTGGTTTTGTGTCGTTCCTAAGCACGACCCGTGCCTCATGCCAAATCTATTATGATTATCTTCACCACTTTTGTGGGGAATTTGTTATTTTTCCTTTCCATATATATCCACGACCTGATTTCGAAAGGAAGGCATAAAACTCATCAGTTTTACATCACTTTATCATCAGTTTTTTAGAGAGAAAAACCGCCGTCACGATTCGAGATGATGATCTCCTTGGACATCATCGAGAGCTAAGTCAAGGAAGATTGAGATCTACGTCACACTACGTTCCACCATTGAAGGGATTATCATCGCCCGCCATCTAGACCAATCTCTGATGGTCTAGGGTCTAGTATCTCTTTTCTTTATTCGTTGTGATTTGTAATGGTTTTCTGTGATCGTTTTATGAATTGTTCATTTCTCATTATCACTGCCATAGCGTAAATCTTTGAGTATGGCTTACTGATTTAATCTTGTTCATGGATTTTATGAAATGTATTTCCTGAATTCAATAATTTCATGTTCAAAAATTATGGTATCATGTTTATGTGTTGATTTACTCTCAATTACTTTATGTGTTTTAATTTTATGTGTTTTATGACAACCAATAGCTTTTTTCGATAATTTTCTTTTTATCATACTTAATTACAACACCTAGCATAGGAAACATGAGATGAAAAATATTACTTTATGATTAAAATTCAAGGTAAGTGAAAGTCATGAAGATCGTACGCTTTATCAAACTTGATTTAATTCCTCAAGAAAAATTGAAAACTAAACTATCTTAGTTTATTATATTATTTTGTTTAATTTTCTATTTCTTTTCAACACCACCTCCCCTCCCCCCATTTTTATTTTATTGAACTTAATTGTCTAAGAATATTTCACTAGTTTAATAATCATCACATAATTCTATGATGTTGGAAGAAGGTGAACAAGATCTTCATTTTCTTTGACTATTCAATACAATGATGTCCCTTCATTTTCCCCTTAAATCCTAATGTTTAAGTCGTTTTGTAAGGGAAAGGTTTATGGTGTTGATGGAAATGGTGGTGCTTGTTGGTGGTGTTGAATGCGAGAGAGGTTATTGTGTTTGGTGTTGGTGTATTAAAAAAGGGAATACGGGGGCTGATTTTACTTCAGCTTGCTACAGTACGGAAAAAAAAAAACAATACAATTTTGGACAATTTTCTCAAAAGTTTACTCCCACACAAAACAACGACGTCTCAGGTTGATTCAAATGACGAAAAAGAAAATAAGAAGAAGAAAAAGAAAAACACAAACACCCCAAAAAAGAAAAAAGAAAAAAAGAGCCAGTAACTGTTGAACAAAGAGGAGAAAGGAAGAAAAACCATGGCAATAAATAAATCCGAGAAATTATGTTCCACAAACTAAGCCAAGCTTCGAGAAACATTATTACCGTTTCGCATCGTTCAATTTTGTTCCTTTGGTTTCTCAAAGATCCAACAGAAGAACGATTTGGAAAAACAAGTTGAAAACCCTAAAAACAAAGATTCCTTTGGTGCGTGAAAGACTTGACAGGACAGTGGCCAATTCCGAATGGATGGAAACGTTCCAAGGTTCTAGGTGCACCATTTAACAGCTTCCACTTCAGACCATTATTGACTCGAGATCACAATAGGGACAGCATCCAGTCGACTTCAAACATAATATTCGTCCCTTTTTATACGAAATCTGCAAGGATAAGGATCCGCAGTACCCGAAAATTGTTAATTCTTATTGACTCAATGAATCCTCGAACTCCCCTGAATTTCACATGGCTGGTTGACATGGGGAGATAGGAAGAGCGCTGGTACCCTGGAGCAAAAAAAATTTCAGGAAACTAAATAGATCAATCAAAAACAAGCAGCATCACCTGGAACGGGTCTACGAAGAGCCTCGAACAGAAGAGAGTATGGAGCAGATTAACATAATCAAAGCTGACTTGGACATCTTGCTAGAGGAGGAGGAGGAGGGATACTGGATGCAGAGATCGTGCATTGAGTGGATGAGAAATAGTGACCAGAACGCGGCCTTCTTTAATGCCCATGCTAACCATCATAGGGCAAGAAACACAATCCGAGGGCTTGAGTTTGAGGAAGGCCGATAGGTTGTCAATCACAATGAGATCGTTGCAATCACGAATGAGTTCTTCAAAGAGTTATTCCAAACACGGGAGTTATTCCAAACACAGGGAATTGGGGGATCAATGACAAGCTTAGAAGGGTGGACTTCTCATCTTGAGCCTGAGCAGGAGGAAATCTTGAATAAACCCTTCGAGGAAGATGAGGTAGGGAGGCGCTATGTCAATCTGCATATAGAAAGGCATCTGAGCCCGCTGGTCTTAATGCATTATTTTATATAACGTACTAAAAGATCATAGGAAAAGATGTCCCGAAAACAGTCTTGGGATGTCTCAATGGGAGTATTGGCATTACACCCTTGAACACAACCTGTATCATGATGATACCAATAGTTGGATCCCCAACAAAGGTATCTCAATTCCGACATATTAGGCTTTGCAATGTAATTTACAAGATCAATTCGATGCCCACTAACAGTTTAAAGTAAGTACTACCTGCAGTAATCTCAGATTCACAAGGGGTCTTTGCGTCAGCAAGGCTCATCACAGACAATATAATTGCTGCCTTTGACACAATGCACTTTATCAAGCATCAGAAGTTAGGGGAGAATGGATTCTACATACTCAAACTGGACATTACAAAAGCATATGATAGGGTAGAATGGCACTTCCTTAGCGAGGTTATGAGGAAGATGAGGATACCTGAAAGGTGGATTTCAATCATCATGAGCTGTGTTTCCATGGTCTAATACTCGATGTTCCTCAATGGATCACCTCAAATAGTCTTCTAGCCATCGATAGGATTCTGCTAAGGGGTTCCGCTCTCGACTTTCCTTTTTATAATCTGTGCGGAGACGCTCTCCTTTCTTGTCCAGAAAAACTTTACAACAGGTAGCTTCCATGGAGTTTCTGTTTGCAAACAAGCAACGTAAAATCCACCATCTTCTCTTTACAGATGATAGCATCCTATTTGGTAGAGCCACTCAAGATGAGGCAAACAACCTTCAATAGATTTTAGAGCAATACGAAGAGTTGTCAGGCCAAATGATAAACCGAGAGAATTCAGTTATTACCTTCAGTCCTAATACCCCTGATCAAGCCTGGAGAACATTTCTGAACACATTAAGAGTAAGGGAAGCAGATGATGTGGGATCATACCTGGGAATACCTACGATCGTAGGCAGAGCCCGCATGTTCAACGGAGTAAAGGACAGGATGAGAGCGCTGCTACAAATATGGGAAGGAAGTTACTTTCACAAGTCGGCAAAGAAATACTCATAAAAGCAGTATTACAAGCGATTCCGACCTTCTTGATGAGGTGTTTTAGAGTCCTCGACAAGGTGATCAAAGCTCTCCATTGAGTATGTAACAAGTTTCTTTGGGGGTCTGCGTCAGTAAGAACAGAATCCACTTATTCCGATGGGATTGTATTTGCGCCTAGAAGAGGAAGGGAGGCTTGGGCATGAGGGAGCTGGGATGCGTCAGTGATGCCCTCTTAGAAAAGCAATTATGGCGTCTCCTGATCAAGCTAAATCCACTTGCAGCGAGAATACTAATGACAAACTATTACCCGCGAGGCACAATCATATTGATGGGACTGGAAAATGATCTATCGTACCTCTGAAGAAGTTTATGGTTGGCGAAAAGTTTGCTTGAACAAGGAATTTGCTGACGAGTAGGGTCTGAACGAGACATTAGGGTCTTGAATGACCCATGGATCCCAACTGCACCCGAATTTCCCATTGGAACCTCACTCGTAGCTATGGACGAAAAGATGCATGCATGCATCCTCATGATCACCAGAACACAGCGATGGAACATGGAAGTCCTACATCAATTTTTGTCCGAAGACGCCATCTAGCACATCATGCAGATTCCCATACGTCTGGACCATAGGAAAGATCAAATGAACGGGTATTCTGACTCTAAAGGCCTTTTTTGGATAAAATCAATATTCCATAAGACATTCTCTACCAGGTTTAGTGAAATTGAAGATGATCAAATGAATCACAGCAAAGACATTAACTTGAAGAAATTATGGTGAATCCTTGCGACACCAAAGGTACGGATGATCCTATACATGGAGAGCTTGCTCTGGAATCCTCATAGTGGTGGACAAGCTCAGATCTTGTGGAGTCGATATCCAAAACCGATGCTCTGGCTGTGATATTGAAGGGGAATCCATTTACAATTGCTATGTCCCAAGACCTACGAAATTTGGGAGGCAAGTCCTATCACGCTGGCAGCCCAGCCACTAGAAACCTCATTCAATCAGTGGATTGCTCCGCTCATCGATAACCTCAAAGCCCAACAAGCTGTATGAATTGCCTTCATCTTTTATGCGATACGGTGTAATTGCAACCAAAGAGTCCACAAGAAAGAGACGAAGTCGGTCTGTTTAGTGGTAAAATTGGTCCTAAACGGATTGCAAGAGATGAAACGAGACGAAGAACCTAGATTGGATGAACCAAAAGGTTTCAGTCACATCCAAAGACATGCAACCCCAGAGGCTAGTAATGAAGCTTGGATGCCACCACCTATCGAAATGCACAAAGTTCTCCACTATGAACCTAGATGGATTTGTGGGTGTAGCGGCTATTATCCGGGACGATGAGGACAATTTGTGTACATCATGTGGTGAGTTTGTTCAAGGCTCCCCCGATCCAATCATTACTGAAGTGGTTGCTTTGAGGGAGGGATAGGGTAGGCGCTGAGGATGGGACTGGGTGTGTGGTTATGGAAGGAGATTATCAAAGACTATAGTTGATGCTTCAGAATAGGACCACGAATTTATCGACCGAAGGAGGAATAATAGCTAATTACCTCTCCTAGGCTCATATGTACCTCTTGAGTAACTACCGTTGCGGCTCACACCATGGCACGTTACATCGTTGAGTGTTATCGTACAGAATTTTGAGATGTATCCCTCCCCAACAGCGTTAAGGATATATGTATTCAAGAAAACAGCAATAAAACATAAATTCCGAAGGAAATCTATCAAATTTAAAACAAAAATCTTTCTCTTTTCTTTTTCTCTCGTATTCCACTTTTATTTTTATTTTTTCTTTTTTATTCAAACTCACAAGCAAAGCGTAAAGTTGCCTCAAAAGAGCTTTGTTAGTGTGGTGCTGCAGCGAGACTAGCTGAAATAAAATCAGTTATGCATTTACCATAAAAAACTAGGATTTTTGAACATAAAAATATAAATTTGAATATAAAAAGGAAGAGGGCTCTTTTATTATCGTGTTTTAAGTTTTAAAAAAAGAAATATTTACATAAACATTTAAATTTGAATGTTAAAAGGAAGAGGGCTCTCTTATTATGTGTTTTTAAGTTTTAAAAATAGAAATATTTACAAACATCTTTAATATTAATAAGAAAAAAAAAGAAAAAATACCTTTACAAAGAAAGAAAACAAAAATAATAATATCAAACAACACATAAAATAAAGATCAAAATTCACAAAATAATACCAGACCTGTTGATGGTTACACCATACATTAGAATGTCACAAATTGCACCACGTAACGCATTTTGAACAAAATTTTTAAACAAGTAGTCGTTCGTGCGCTTGGCGCCACACTTGAAACACAAATCTTACACTATTCTACAACCATCACTGAAAAAATCCTCAGACCATTTCGTCAGCCCAATTCGATTTCTAGGGTTTCTCATTCCGCGTCCATCACAAGAATCCGATGAGGGGAAGCACGTCGCTGTCGCCGTCACAGACCACCTGCGGCTCTCTTCTTCAAGAATTGCAGGTTCAATCTCGCCTTCATTCTCTCCTCGCGTTCTGTTCTGT
>JAOVYX010021418.1:0-15786 GCA_035668315.1 Drosera spatulata
AAACGCAATTTAGACAATTTAAAGGGAATAAAAACAAACGTTTAGAATAACGAAATGATGTGTGATTTCATACGCATCATATTGATGGAGGGGAAAACATCCTTTCCTTAACACATACCGCTTCAGTTTATAAACTGGGTTAGGTCCGGGCCAATTTACAACCGTGATGAACACAGCAGGCTAAATAGATAAGTATAGGAATCACATTCTAGAATCATTGATAGTTTACTCAGATCGCGTTGAACATGTAACTTAGTGTCTTAACAGTTAACACGTGGTATGCATGTCAAGATGCCTTTGGGGAGGGAAATAAAATTTTTGCTTCAGCTGCTTCTTTCCTTTCTATTCATAAAATCATTCTCAAAGAGCATTGAACACACCAAGTGTAGGAATGACGTACTGTATGTTATTGAAAACCATAGATGGAAGTAAAACAACGACAGCATAAAACTTCAGAACCCGTTGCAGCGAAATATTATAAATGATTGTGTTAGAAAGTCATTTCCAATATTTAAGCTTTCGAGCCTTTGATGCAAGTATTCATTTTCTTCCAGAGACAATTCAACTTTGATGACCTTAATGATGTTGGATTTCAAATATGAACTTCGGAATGCTGTATGATGTACTCTAAAAGTTTAACTTTGAATTATTCAGCATCAAAATCCTTGATCTTTAATTACTTCACGGAGATAGAATTGCAGACAATCAGTAATGGATGAAGGTCACTCCACACGGTCTCAGGCAAACTATCGTACACTAAAAATAATTGTAAATAAAGGATTCTAAAACTAGCATGGCCAAGAAAATAAATATTCTTAGAGAAACATAGAGGTAGAAATAATAGGAGCAAACATAGGATCTATCAATTATAAATCAGTTCAAATATTGTCAATCAATCAATCATATATTTATAATGCCACAGAATGGTTAGTCATTTGAGATTAGTTAGGCATTGGTTTGTCATTATTGATTGATTAATCTTTTGATTTTGATTAGTTAATTTTGACTTGGTGATTGGTTAGTCATTTGATTATGTTTGGTCATTGATTAGTCATTTGATTATATTTGATCATTGATTAGTCATTGGTTTTGTTTAGTCATCATTAGATCTCATTGAGACCCAATCATACTGTTGTATGAGCATATCTTTTTTGTTTTCTCTGATCTCATTTGTTTCTTCATTTCTGAGTAGTAGAGCATCTCATGCTTCTTTTGCAGTGCTTGTGTGAACCACTATCTCAAACATGTCATCATCAAGGGTTTTGAAAATTTGATTCCTAGCCCTTCTGTCTACCAACACCAAGTCCCAATCTTTCTTTTTCTAGAGGGATTTGGGTTTGTCCACCTCTCTTGAATCATCGAGTGGATCTAGCATCTTTAGCATGTATGGCCCATCTGTGATTATATCATGCATCCTCTCTTCTATTGAGTCCAAATGTGTCAATATTCTCAACTTCCAATGGTTAAACTTGTCAAACGAACATACTGGTGGCTCTCCACTGTTAGGACACTTGGGTAACTTTGGGGAAGCCATATTTATTTCACAAAATAAACTGTTAGTAACTTCTTTGTACATTTAAATCAAAAGAAATGAGCTTTTCTTTTCAAAAACTGTTAAGTCTGGAAAGTCCAGCTCTGATACAAATTGTTAGTTCCACAAGTACAACCTAGAGAGGGGGGGGGGGGGGTGAATAGGTTGTTTTAAAAAATTTCAGTGCAATGCAGCGGAGTATTTAACCTAAGTACATTGTTTATCCCTTGCAAACTACAGACAGTGTTTGCTGCAGAGACTTAAGCTTTGAAAGATTGTCTCTTTGTGCTGTTCAGGTTGTATCTAACAGTTCTAATATCCAAAATAAAGTAATTCAAGACAAGAACACAGGATTTTATACTGGTTCAGACACTCCTTATCAACTGATAATCGAAAGCTTAGTCCAGTCTTCTCTTGATGACCAGTGTAGTCAATCCAAGAGGAGAGTTCACTATCTTCTTGTTTTTGGCTTACAAATCAACTCCTTCACAAGTTTACAACTTGTCAAAGGCAAAGAACTTAGATCCTTGCACAGATCCTTTCCTAGACTCTACTGCAACTTTGTTCTTCAATGCAGACTAGTGAACTCTCTTCTTCTTATTTTCTTCAATTTAGATCACTTGAACAGCTTTGAATTCAGATTTTTCGTATGCTCTTGTACGTTCAATCGTTGATCAACTCTATTCTCTGAGCTTCGTTGATCCCCTTTTACAGGCTGAGGGAATAAACCTGTTATTGTACTTGACCTGATGTTAACAGCCTGTCAGTTAACAATTCATGTGACCCTTGCACTGATATTGACAAATCAGCTTCATTCTGATCCTCGTACAGTTTCTCCATACCTCAAATCTTCGATTTGACCAATCCTTTGATCCTTATCCAACTTAGGCAACCATCTCTACTACACTCAGTATGCTGCAACTTAATCTGCACTCAGTACTGTTGAGACTTTGTCTACACCCGATCACTGCTGCAACTTTGTCTACACTCAATGTTGCTATAACCTTTTATGCATTACTGTGTTGGCCCTTGTTAACAAGATTGATCCTAGATCCTGAAGCATTTATAGGTCTTTTACTATCCATGCATATCTTAACTACTTTGTTGAAATCCTCTGTAGTGGTCTGTATGTGGTGGTCCACAATGCTCTCCATCTGTGGCCGTCTGCTCTTCCACATCAAACCTAGACTGCAGATTACTAACCTGATTTTCAACTTAAGCACACTAACTACATCATGGTTAATACCTCTAAGTTTTATTCATCAATTTATATACAAACTGAGGGATTGCACATTCTTATCAATCTCTCCCTAAATTGATGCTAACAAAACTTATAAGTAAAACAGTAAGCTAATATTTACATAATTAAAAAAAAACTTAAATCTATACCTAATTATACACTTTCTTTGTTGTGCTTCTGGGATTGGCCATTTGATGATCCCTGATGTTTCCTTTTCTCCCTTTGAGTTTGCTCCCCCTGAGGTCTTTGACCCGATGGTCTCTCCCCCTGAGATCTTTGTCCTGATGGCCTCTCCCTCTGAGCTCTTTATTTTGCATCCCTTTCTCCTTCTGTTGTAATTGTTGGTTTTCTTTTGAGTTCCTGTGCAGACTTAGGCATGACTGTTGCCTCCCTTGCTTTTTCAGCTGTCTCCTTCTCTCCCTTTTTGTTAGCATGGAGGGTTGCGGTGAGGGCTTTAATGGCAATTCAAAGGGCTTTTAGTTTTGAAGATGTGATTTGATGAGCAACTGTGGCCTTTGAAGTCTCAAGCTGGAGCTTGTTTTCCAGCATGTTGAGTCTCTTATCATTATTGAGGATGTGTTCCTTGAGTTATTGTTGGGTGGTCTTCAAAGAAGTCTGCAGTCTGCAAAGGTACGCTGAGTGTTGGCCCCTCAGCTTGTTCAGGTTGGAAGAACTTAGCCTGTACTGCTGGAGATTTAGGACATTGCCTCTCTAGATTTGGCTGAGAAGCCCTTGAGCCATGCCAGAGAGAGATTTAGGACATTTAGGAAGTCTGCAAAGCATTTGTTTCTGATATTCTTCTCAGACTCCAGCTCGTCTGCAACCGATTCAAGTCTATCAAGACGATCCTTGAATGCATCCTTTGTTCACTGATGCATATTGTAAACCTCCTGATCCAGTTGTCTCAGTTTGTACTCCACTGTGATTTCTGGTGGAGATGACTGATGATGTGCAAGAATTTCAGTTGTGGCCATTGTTCTTGTGGTAGAGAGTGGTTGTTCATAAACTGGTGTCAATCTTATGTCTTCTAGGGCTTGCCTCAGACTTCTGGATGCAGTCTGGGGTGTCATTGGTATGTTAGATCTTCCACTATATAGCAATCCTTGTAGGAACCCAACAGAGGGTGGATCAGCCCTAGTTTGCACTAGTCCAAATGAAGAAGTAGGTGAAAATACTAGATTTAGAGGGGATATACCATGAGTCTGCATTTGTTCTTGATCAGAAGAGGTGTCACTCATCAAGTGCTTCTTAATCTCTTCAAGAGTAACCTCTATGAAGGAGTTGTCATCTACAGTCCTTCTTCTCTTAATGCAGATGTCGTGTATGGTGATTCATCCTCAACTATTATGACTTCTTCTATTCATGTTAGAGTTAACTCAAGTGTTGTGACTTGTGTAAACTCCTTTTGTTCAGTAGGTTATTCATTGTCTGCTTGTTTTTCTACTGAGGCAACCTCTGCTGCCAGCGTGTCTGTCTCTGGAATATTTGTTGCAGTTGTCTCCTCTCCTGTTCGTTCTGCTGTTTTTGGATGCCTCTGCTACTGATTCTGCTGTTGGTTCTGACTCTGCTGGTTGTTCTGCTGTTGGTTGATCTACTGCTTCTGGTTGATCTGCTGCAGCTGACTCTATTGCTGTGGAAAACTCTTGGATGCCTTCTCTGGCAACTTCATCAATTTTCCCATCATCATCATGGCCTTCTGGTTTTGGATGGCTATCATGCCCATCATCATCATCTCCAAGAGATGGTGCCTTCCTTGTTGTTGGTCTGGACAAGTAATCATAGATTTCAAGTGTTGCTTCCCTGACATGTTTGTCCACCAACCTTTTTAGTTCAGCTTCCACTTCTGGAGTGTGGACAAATTCCACAGCCTGCAGCTGAACCTGCTCGTGTTTCTGAGTCTTTGATCTCCAGTGCCCCACTGAATAGTATGTATGGCTGAGTAGGCCTCTTCTTCTTGCTGGCTTCGCTCTCTTGGATCAGGATTAGCTACTCAATTTCTGCCTCTGTCATGTTGTCTATTACATCAATTTCTGTTCTAGACCTATCTGGGTTAATTCTGTACCTTGTAGTTGATCCTGAGGGAATCAACTTTGGCCTTGCAGTCTTGGACTTTCTTTTGATTGGGAGCTTTTGCTCTCTGATGAATTCCTGAATCATAGCTTCCTTTAAGGGCTTTTCAAGTATTTCATCAGTCTTTGCTCTGCACTCCAAGACCTTTTCTTGAAGCGATTCGACAGTCAGCAGTGCTTCCAGAATTTCTGTCTTGTCTGCAGTCTGTGTTGTTGTGGTTGTTGTGGCCCATATTCAGAGGCAGTTGATGGTTGCTCTACTTTAATCCCAACTAGCTCCATTCCTACAGTAGAGACAGGAATGATAGCGGTTGTATATGCCTCTGATGCAGTAGCCTTAAATTTCAAAGAGACTATAGTAGATGCACTGAGAGGCTAATTAGTCTGCATTCTTCTCAGTTTGACCTCAATGTCTTCAATTTCTTTTCTTCTATATCCCTGTGCACTTAACTCCTGTCTGAGCTGTGCCATGGGACCTTCTCTGATCTCCTGATAGCTTTGTTTTGCTTCCATGATAACTTGCTGAAGGTTTTCATCAACTCCTGTCTTGAGATACTCCAGAGCTACGTTTGCATCGTGAAGTACAACAACTTCTGCCTCCTTTGGCGGAATGCTTCTTGAGGATGATTCTCTAGCTCCTACTAGAGCTGTTATTCTTTGAGAGAAATTCTCAGTCTGCTCATGTGTTGATACGGACTGAGCTTCTTTTTCCATTTCCATTGGTTCAGTAAGGAGCTCGGACAATGTTTCCTTGTCTGAGGTTTTCTGAACGAGTTTCCTTCTGGTGACTCTAGTCTGCTTTGTCTTGACTTAGGGAGCTTTCATGATAACTTTTCTCTTCGGCTTGATTGGCTCCTTCTTGATGGGCTGGTTTCCAACCATTATTGTAGTCTGCAATGTTGTTGGTTTCTTTGAGAAGCCAATGGGTTGTTTCCCAATCTTCCTCACGTCAATCTGCTTGGCCACAGTCCATGGCCTTCCTTTCTTGTCAGAGAGTTTGAGTTTCTCCTTTAGGATGATGCTGATAACTCTTCCAAATAAAGGTTGCCTAGCCTCTACTGCTTTGGCCAGTTGATACATTAACAGTTTAGCCCAGTTGATTTTGTGCTTTAAGAGAATTGCACACATTATCTTCTGTTGGTCAGAAGTAATCTGATCTTTGGAGAATTCCCTGGACATGATCACCTTTTTCACCATATCTGCAAGCAGCTTATGTGCTTTTGACAGATATTTCTTCATCGTTCTTATTCCTTCTTTTTGCTTGTCTTCACTCAACATGGCATGCCTCCTATCATTTACCACACAGACTGGGATATCTCAGGGTCCTTCGTTTGAAGCTTTGAAGAGCTGTTCGAAATCATTGGGAGTGATGGTGATCCTAATTCATCTGACGGATATGTATGTGATGTATTGAAAGTCCTCTGCAACCTTGCTTTTTCAATGAAGTCAAGGGCCTCTTCATCGTATATTCTGCTGGCTTTCTCACATAAGTACTTCAATCTGGCATTCTATATTAGTTCAAAGATCTCCTTGACTTCGTCTGATTTATTTTTCATGGTTTCGAAATCAAGAACTACTCCGGACTGTAACTCAGTTCTTCTTGTTGGACTGCATTGCTCTTGGATTTTGTCACTTTTGGAGGGAGTGTTGGATAGAGTGTTGGCCATTTATCAAAAGAATTGAAAGAAAATTTACAGTTCGCGAGAGTTAGTTCTGGAAGGAATGAGCTAGGGTTTGCAGTAGAGCGCAAGAAAAAGAAAAGACAGTGTGTGTATGAGAATGCTTAGAGAGAAATAGAGAGTGAAAGTGTTTTAGGTTAAAAAAATTTTCATATTTATACCAATCAAAAAGTTATCGTTGTTAGCAAAAAGATAGTAGTTGTGCAGTTCCAGTCATTGAATTAACTGTTGCAGAAATTTAGACAATCAGTTTAAACGTCATTTCTTTCCAAAAATAGAACTATGGTAGAGTAAAAATAATGTTGGTCTGCATTCTACATGTGCAGTAGAGCAGTAGAGCATTTAGGCCATATTACTGATTTTGATCAATCATACCTGTAACGTCCCAATTTTCCATAACATATTAATACAAATGACGTCACTGCCACCAAGTCCCAACACCTCAGTTAGGCAAAAATTACTTAACCGATTTGGGTACAGAAATAAATAAAATCCACTTAGACATAACCGGTAATATTATCAAATACAGCGAAAACTTCCCATTTATTACATATTTTACTTACTTCATAAACCATAATATAGTAGATGCACATTAGCACCACAACATATATCACACCTGCTCGTTGTCTATGCCTCCTGAAAACACAGAGAAGAGAAAAACACAGAAAAATAGTAACCGTGAGCCAACGTGTCGGCCCCCTTACCAGGGGTTATACGAGAGAAGAAGATAAGAAAAGAAAAGCGAAATGACCACTTAGGTCCTTTATTTCAGCACTCTGGAACTTATTATACTAATCCAACATTCACAATTATCATCTTAAAAACATAGTAAAGACAGACAATAGATACCCTCAGTGTTATAATTGTGTTCTTGATGAGACTTATACAATTTCAACTTATCAAGCTTTATTCAGCTTTAGTAAAAGGGATATCCGCGAAAGGGGATCAGTCAAACCGGATCCCAGGGTCTCCAATAGTGAGTTTCCCTCATACCAAAACGACCTCACAAGGTCGATGTATGAATGTCACCACCAAGTCATTGTATAACACATACTATAGATACAACGCTCTTTGTGTTTTATACCATAGAGTTACCTCACCAATTATTGATTTACACTCCTTTCACTCACTCATTCGCTTTATACCAACAATTAAGGCATAACACAAACACACACATCATCTTATCACGGCACACAACAATTGCAGTCAGTATTTTACATCAGTCACATTTAGTGAATACGTCCATAGATTCCAATGCATATTGTTATACTCACGGTATAATAATACGCATCGCCACACATAATAAGTCACTGTATAACATATACGATAGACACAATGCTCTTTGTGTTTTATATCTTTGGGACGGACATCCTGACCTCGGGAATGAGTATCTCGACCTTTGGAATGGGCATCCCTGTCTCTGAAACGAGCATTCTGCCCTTTGAAGTGAGCTTCCCGGCCTCTAGAATGAGTGTCCTAGATTCTATTCAACTTGATCTTTTGACGTATTTAAATCCATAACTTCTTGTATACAACTCAAAAATTATTCTATAAAATTTTATATAAACTAGACTTCATAACCTTTTCAGTGAATTAAAGTTCCATCATAAAACCTTACCAATAACAGCAGTTAATTAGTTCAAGTTTAATTTTTTTTCTAGTCCAAATAGTTTTACCTTATTTCACTAATTTGCTCATAACTCTCCATATACAATTCCAAATAATTATTTGTAAACTGATCTGGAAACAAGACTTACATACTTTTTCAGTAATATAAGGCTTGTCTCATAAAACTTACTATATAATTTCATATCAATTCATAAAATCATCTCTGTAACTATTTTTTTACAGATTCACATATCCGCACGTTTTTATTTATAACTTAAGATTCTCAATTCTAAATCATGATTTATTAACTTTGTTAGAAACATGTGAAGTTTCAACATATTTAATATCAAGATTTATCAAAGAGTGTATAATATTGCATAAAAATTCTAATCAAACTGATTACCTTCTCGTAACAGCGGTGAAGGTTCTACGTCACACTCGCCTTATCACCTACCTTCTCCTCTTCACCTTAAGCTTCTCCTTCTTCTCTTCTCTTACTTAACTCTAATATAAGAAGTGTTTTATTACTTATTTTGTGTTTGTAAGGACTTTTCAAGGAGAAGAGAGCTTGTATTTGTAGGAAACTAAATCAATTAAAATAGTTTAAGTGAAAAATTAGTGGATAATTAGTGGGTATTTAGTGGATATTAGTGGATAATTAATTTAATTTAAGGGGAGCAGAAATTGGCATAAAAAAAAGTAAGTGCCAAAATTAGGTTTAGGACTTTCGTATAAATACGATATTTTCGTATTAATATCGTATTTCCCCGTATTTGCGTATTAAGCTTGCATTTCATTCATATTTGAATTTTTCCCTATTATATAGTCAAACAAGTCTTGTAACCCTGCAAAATAAATTATAGCGTACGATAATTTACTATTCATGTTAATTATCGTGAAATAAAATTTTACGGAATCTTTCGGGTCCTTATAATACCCAACTGTAACTCCCTCGGATTTTCGTACCGGATGGCACGTGGGCGTTATGTCATCACGGACCCGGTCCATGACAAGCCCAAACAAACCGAATGGGTTTAGGGGTATAGATGTCAAGGAAACTATAAACAGTAGTCAAAGTCATTGCTTACAACTTCGAGTACCTATTTTAATTACAGCATTGGAGCAGAAGCAATGCAGATCAATTATTACATTAAATAAAATAGACATCTGATCTGCCATAATATCCGAAGTTCGTGGATTCATTTAAATGCATGCAAGCTCACACTAAGAGCCTTCAAGTGCTGTTGGGGGCATACCTGCAATTGAAAAACATAACCGTGAGCTAATGAAGCTCAGCAACCTCGGGTGTATGAATCCCAAATACAGGGAACTTCCGCTAACGGCTATGGCGACCGCCGAAAGTCACTAAAACATTTTTATATATATAGGAAAATATGGGTGCCATATCAACCAACACCATTTTACATCGCTTTATATGGCTTCGTATCGCTTTTAAGAGTCATTCCTTTGTTTTGTATTTATTTAGGATTCATGACTCGACTCAAAAGCAGCGATAACTCCAAAGATATGACCGACTTGGAGTACAGAGATAAGATAAAGTGTCAATCGTCAGTCGGATTACCCAATAGATTTTGTATATTCGTAACTGTTTACTTTGTGTGTCGCCTTGCACCTCTTGTGCGTATTCAATGTGGTATCATTTGCCAACATTGAGATAATTTGGGCCTCTCTGCAGAGAGCAACCAGTGGAGTAGCCACCACGGCATAGTAGCCGCTGCATGCATGCAAAGAGGACGGGGAATGTCCATCGCTCCCTAGCTAGTTCTCACCCGTGACGATGACTCAGAGGATAATACAGGAGTGCAATGACTCAAACTCAAGCGACCAAGGCTATTCAAGAAACAGATGATCGTAATGGATCGAAGAAGGGACACTATGTTCGACCTTCTCAATAATTTCAGGGAAACGACCAACGATGCAACGGATCCAGAAGGGATGTCAATGCCGTCCATATCAGTTCAAGGAGGCGATATTTCTTATTTGTTTGTTTTTCATTAGTTCACATAGATAGTGTAACTATGTTCCACATCCCCTGTTTCCTTTTTATTAAACGTTTGAGGTCGCTTTCATTTATTTTTCGAGAGGGCATATATAATGTATTGGAGTGTATTCTAGTTCATTTCAACCTCCACATGTCAAATGCGATCGTATATGCACGTTTGACGTTATGTTTCCATGCGTATGGGTTATATATCCCAAATACGCATTTAGGTTAAAGGTTCGATACACGAAATTATCATTTTCTTGGCCAGAAGGCCTTTGCGGCCGTGACGGGCCCCGTCGCGGCCGCAACCCCCCATCGCAGGCGCGATCAGGGCCGTTGCGGGCACGACGTCACTGTGCAACCAAGCTCCAATTTTTTCCTTCGTCGCGGGCGCGACTGTTTCGCAGCCCAGAACCTGTAGGAAACTCTCTGTCCGACACCACGGATCCCTCAATTCACACCACAACGCATGCAAACCATTATATACACATCAAACACAGCATAAACACATCCCACACATACACGGACGTGTTTGAATCGTGTGAACGAATAAAAGAGACGTCTCGGACGAGTGAGGTTACCTCGAATGCGTTTGATTTCCTCGAAGTGGTTATCGTCCCTCGTCTTCCCGCTGCTGTTTTCCCTTCCTACCACTACCGTCACTGATCCTCAACTTGCTACTGCTGCCCCACGCTCGTGTTGGCGTCGTGATGATAAATACGATGATGACGGAGATGGATTGATGATGAGACGATGAAGATGATGCGTTAGCGGTGATGGTGGCCGAAGATGATGGCTGCGTTGGCTGGCTAGAGAGGAGACGATGGAGAGGATTGATGGTGGCAGTGGTAGTGGTTGTGTGTGAGTGTGGGTGTGAGTAGGAGGCAAAGTGGAGGTTGGCGGGAGAGAGTGGTGAATTAGGTACATGTGGGAATTATCTCACGTTTCGTCCCATGATACGTCTCGTTCAGTCTATTATTCACCCAATTTTGTAATGTTAATTCATCAATAATTTATTTGAATCGATAGATTTATCCCATATACGAAGATATGACCTCCCGATTCATAATCCATTATTTATGGAATCAAATCGATAGTCCTTTTGTGCAACGTTTATAACGTTATAACGTTATAATGTTATTTGTTCGTACTATTCATCGTCGCAACGATCATTTAATTAGTCCAAATATTCCATCGTCATATTTGATTTAATAATCAAATATTTTCTTCGATTTAAATATATAACCTTTAAGCACGATTTATTTTAAAATCGTAACGTTATATATTCAATTTAAAACTCCCAAAATTTTCGGGTATTACACCAAGTTTCCTCGAAATTGGATAAATTTGCTCTCATCAAGAGGCTTTGTAAAAATGTCTGTAATTTGTTTTTCTGTTGGAATGTATTCCAGTTTAATATGACCTTCTTGCACATGATCTCTCATAAAATGATATGTGACATCTATGTGCTTGGTCCTTGCATGAAAGACTGGGTTTTCTAAAATTGTCATTGCAGAGTGTTGTCTCAAAATATTGGTGTTTTTGAGAACGTCATACCATAGTCTGCAAGTTATGACCTCATCCATAACACTTGTGCAGCACAACTTACAGTAGCTATATATTCTCTACAGTAGAGATTGACACTGTGTTCTGCTTTTTGGTGAACTATGATATCAATCTTACACCAAGAAATTGACATGTTCCACTTGTGCTTTTCCTGTCAACCCTACAACCTGCAAAGTCTGCATCTAAATAGCCTGTTAGTGTGAAAATTGATTCCCTAGGATACCATACACCCAGATCTGGAGTTTCTTTGAGATATCTCAGGATTCTCTTTACTGCAGTGTGATGGGATTCTTTGGGATCAAATTGATACCCAACATACACGCAAATTGAGTATAGGATGTTTGATCTGTTAGCAGTCAGGTACAGAAGTGATCTTATTGTGCCACTATACATTATTTGGTTAATTCCTTTCCTACTCTCATCTTTATCTATCTTTGTAACTGAGCTCGTAGGAGTTTTTCATATGACTTGTATTTTCCAATCCATATTTCTTTATTATATTTATAGGTATTTAGCTTGATTTATGAATATTCCATTGTTTAGCTGTTATACCTGAAGTCCTAGAAAATATTTTAGCTCTCCAATTAAACTCATTTGAAATTTTGATTTCATTAAGGCAACAAATCTCTCACACAATTAGTGTAGCCAAATATAATGTCATCTACATAAATTTGCACCAAGAGTGTATGCTCCTTATGTATCTTAAGAAATAAGGTGGTATCTACCTTTCCTCTTTGAAAATTATTTTCACACAAAAAAGTTGAGAGAGTTTCATACCATGCCCTTGGAGCTTATTTTAAGCCATATAATGCTTTGTCTAACCCATGGACATAGTTTGCATGTTCAAAGTCTTCGAATCCAAGAGGTTGTTCAACACAAACCTCTTCTTGCGGCTTTTCATTGAGGGAGGCACTCTTCACATCCATCTGATAGACTTTAAATCCTTGGTCTGCAACATAGACAAGGAACATTCTTATTACTTCCAGTCTTGCAACAGGGACAAAGGTTTCATCAAAGTCGATCCTTTTTTCTTTTGAGTAACCTTTTGCCACTAATCTGGCTTTGTTTCTTATGACTACTCCATTTTTATCAGTCTTGTTTCTGAACACCCATTTGCACCCAACAACTAGATAATTTTTTGATCTAGGCACCAGAAACCATACTTCATTCCTTTGAAATTCATTTAGTTCTTCCTGCATGGCATCAATCCAATTTGGATTACTCAGAGCTTCATTGACTGTCTTTGGCTCCATTTCTGATATGAAACATGCAGATAGGTATTCTTTAGTTGTTACCCTTCTAGTCTGCACTGGTACATTCTTGTCTCCAATGATGTCGACTTGTGTATGTGCCTTGATCCATCTCCTTTTATCTTGATCAGTGGTAATGCGCTCCAGTTGTTATTGTATTGTGGGCTGTTCTGGCTCTGCTGCATTAATATTCTCTTCTGTGTGTACAGACTACTCATCCTTTTCTGCAACATCAGAGCTCTTGTCTGCATCATGTTCATCATCTATGCATGTACATTCCTCATCAAATGCATAAGCAGTACGGATGGATATTTCAGATTCATCGAAAGACACATGAACTGACTCTTCAGCTGTTTGTGTTCTCTTGTTATACACTCTGAAGGCTTTACTAGTTGTGGAATATCCTAGAAATATTCCTTCATCTGTCTTATGGTCAAATTTTCCTAGATGGTATTTATCATTGTTATGTATATAGCATTTGCATTCAAAAACATGAAAGTATTTGACACTTGGTGTGTTTCCTTTCCATAATTCATAGGGAGTCTTTTTATGCAGCTTATGTATAAGATACCTGTTTTGCACATAGCATGTTGTGTTTACTGCTTCAGCCCGGAAGCATTTGGGTAGGTCTGCATCAGCAAGCATTGTTCTGGCTGCTTCTATGACTGTCCTATTTTTTATTTCAGCTATACCATTTTGCTGAGGTATTCTAGATGCTGAAAAGTTATGTTTAAGACCATGATCATCACAATAATTATCAACTCCTGTTTGATCAAATTCAGTATCATGATCACTCCTAATTGTGACTACTTCATTACCTTTTTCATTTTGTATTTGTCTCAGAAATCTAGTCAGCGGGCTGCAGGTTTTACTCTTCTTATGCAAAAATACTACCCATGAATATCTTGAATATTCATCCACTATAACTAGAGTATACTTCTCTTTATTTAAGCTCTCTACTATTATTGGACCAAAAAGATCCATATACAGCAGTTCAACGACTCAAATTGTTTTTGATGAATTTATTGATTTGAAGTTTGCTCTAGTGTGCTTGCCTTCTTGATGTTTTGCACCAGTTTGTGCTGGCGTTTTGCTCAAGGATTTAATCCTTTTGGGTTGAGCAGCAGAGATTTTACTGCTCTGCTTTCCTTGCTCATGAGAGGCTTTTCCCTTCTGCAAAATTTTTACAGAGGTCTGTTTTACCTCTTTCTTGCTGGTTTTGGTGTTGTTATCTGCTTTTGAATGTGAAATAGCACTCAACCAACTTTTGTACCCTATTCTTGATCGATCACATGAGGATTGACCCATCTTTAGCATCTTTCGAAATTCCAGGGTCTTTCCATTCCATGTGTCTACTTGAGCTTGCTGCTAAGTATTTCTCTATGTGAGTGTTTCCACTACTGCATTGAGAAGCTTTACCTTCTCATCTGACACTTTCAGCTCATTTTGAGCTACTAACAGGTCATTTGACATATTGTCAACCACTTCATATGCTAGATTGTAATTCTCTCTGAGATTTGCAATCAATTCGAGATTGTCTTTATTTTCCCTTGAGAGAGTAATAAAGTTCTCAAAGTTTTCTTGAAGAGCCTCCTTCAATTCCTCTAGAGTGGCATCTGAGTTGGAGAAATCATTTACCTTTTGTCTTTCATCACTTCTTACCATGAGACAGGGCTGGGCATTTGAGATTGTTTCTTCGTCATCTGAGTCTGCCTCACTCCATGTCTTTGCAGCATAGACCTTGCCTTTTTTCTTTTCTCCTAGAGTTCCCTTTGTTGTATTCTTTCTTGTTTCTTTGTGCAGACGATTTTTGTGTTGGTCGTCTGCATTGTGCAGCAAAGTGCCCTGGCCTTCCACAATTATAGCAGACCTCCATTTCTGCTTCTTTGACCTTGTTCGAGATGTTTTTCTTGGCATTGTTTTTTTTTTTTTTTTTTTAATAGGTTTTTGAATTTCTTCCACATTGTGCAGTATTTTGTTTTTCTTGCATGTTCTTCTAAGATTGCTTGTTCACTTGCAAACGAGGTGTCACTGCTTTCCCCTTCTGCCATAGATCTTAGGAATTTTTCTTATGCTTTAAAGGCTAGAGTTTTCTTTCTAACCTCATCAATTTGCTTCTTCTGCTCTACTTCCAGATTGTAGGTATGCAGCACTGCATATAGTTGGGGAAGGGACATCTTGGCAAGATCCCTGGACTCCCTTATTGTTGTGGTCTTTGTTCCTCATATCTCACCAAATGATCTCGTAAACTTTAGGTTGACTTCTTTGTTATCAAAAATCTTCCCTAAGGTTTTGAGATTATTGATCAGCACATTAAATCTTTCATAGAAGCTGGTCAGGTTTACAACTTACTGAAAAGTCGTAGTCCTTTTCTGTTACAATCACGAACTTACTGAGAAGATCAAACTTGGGAAGTTTACGACTTATGAAGAATGTATGGTAGTATTCTAATGTATAATGTTATGTGTCGTGTATGAATAAATTGCTTGTACTCACTTTTAAAGAATGATTATTTTGAAAAACTACAAGGATGTACATAAATGATAATAACAATTAAAATAATAATAAAAAAACGTAAAATAATATAAAACAAAAACAAAAACAATAAATAATAAACAAAACAAAACAAAACAAAACAAAACAAAACAAAATAAGAGGGAATTATGATGCGTGCTGTCGTTTACACGTCAAATTAATATTTATGAGCACTCACTTTCACTATATAAATATAGAATTAATGTAGAAGTGGAAGTAAGGGTCGAACCCGCAGGGAAAATCAGAACTATCCAACTAAATCAACTTAAAGCTAAAACTACTCTCGGACTTTGGGGGGGGGGG